>SJYQ01005376.1:241329-251484 GCA_006410935.1 Redunca redunca
TAGATGTTTTTCTGGAACTCTCTTGCTTTTTCAATGATCCAACAGATATTGGCAGTTTGATCTCTGGTTCCTCTGCCTTTTCTAAATCCAGCTTGAACATCTGGAATTTAATGGTTCATGAACCGTTGAAACCTGCCTTGGAAGATTTTGATCATTGCTTTGCTAGCATGTGAAATGAGTACAATTGTGTGGTAGTCTAAGCATTCTTTGGCATTGCCTTTCTTTGGGATTGAAATGAAAAATTGACATTTTCCAATCCTGTGGCCACTGCTGAGTTTTCCAAATTGGCTGACATATTGAGTGCAGCACTTTTACAGCATCATCTTTTAGGATCTGAAATAGCTCAACTGGAATTCCGTCACCTCCACTAGCTTTGTCATAGTGATGCTTCCAAAGGGCCACTTGACTTCACATTCCAGGATGTCTGGCTCTAGGTGAGTGGTCACACCATCGTGGTTATCTGGGTCATGAAGATCTTATTTTGTATAGTTCTCCTGTGTATTCTTGCCACTTCTTAATATCTTCTGCTTCTGCTAGGTCCATACCATTTCTTTCCTTTATTTTGTCCATCATTGCATGAAATGTTCCTTTGGTATCTCTAATTATCTTGAAGAGATCTCTAGTCTTTCCCATTCTATTGTTTTCCTCTATTTCTTTGCATTGATCACTGAGGAAGGCTTTCTTATCTCTCCTTGCTATTCTTGGGAACTCCGCATTCAAATGAGTATATCCTTTTTCTCCTTTGCCTTTTGTGTCTTTTCTTTTCTAAGCTATTTGTAAGGCCTACTCAGACAATCATTTTGCCTTTTTGCATTTCTTTTTCTTAGGGATGGTCTTGATCACTGCCTCCTGTAAATGTCATGAACCTCTGTTCATAGTTCTTCAGACACCCTATCAGATATAATCCCTTGAATCTATTTGTCACTTGAATCTATTTGTCTACTGTATAATCATAAGGGATTTGATTTAGGTCGTATGTGAATGGTCTAGTGGTTTTCCCTACTTTCTTCAATTTAAGTCTGAATCTGGCAAAAAGGAGTTCAGGTTCTGAGCCACTGTCAGCTCCCAGTCTTGTTTTTGTTGACTGTATAGAACTTCTCCATCTTTGGCTGCAAAGAGTATAATCAATCTGATTTCAGTATTGATCATCTGGTGATATCCATGTATAGAGTCTTCTCTTGTGTTATTGGAAGAGGGTGTTTGCTATGACCAGAGTGTTCTCTTGGCAAAACTCTGTTAGCCTTTGATCTGCTTTGTTTTGTACTCCAAGGCCCAGTTTGTCTGTTACTCCAGGTATCTCTTGACTTCTTACTTTTGCATTCTAGTCCCCTGTGAAGAAAAGTACATCTTTTTTGGGTGTTAGTTCTAAAAGGTTCTTGTAGGTCTTCATAGAACCATTCAACTTCAACTTCTTCAGCATTACTGGTCGGGTTATAGACTTGGATTACTGTGATATTGAGTGGTTTGCCTTGGAAATGAACAGAGATCATACTGTCATTTTTGAGACTGCATCCAAGTACTGCATTTCGGACTCTTTTGTTGACTATGAGAGCTACTGAATTTCTTCTAAGGGATTCTTGCCCACAGTAGTAGATACCATGGTCATGTGAATTAAATTCATGCATTCCAGTCCATTTTAGTTCACTGATTCCTAAAATGTCGATGTTCACTCTTACCATCACCTGTTTGACTATTTCCAATTTGCTTTGATTCGTGGACTTAACATTCCAGGTTCCTATGCAGTATTGCTCTTTACAGCATCGGACCTTGCTTCCATCACCAGTCACATCCACAACTGGGTGTTATTTTGCCTCTGTTCCTTCATTCTCTCTGGAGTTATTTCTCCACTGATCTTCAGTAGCATATTGGGCAGCTACCAACCTGGGAAACTCATCTCTCAATATCCTATCTTTTTGCCATTTCATACTTATTGTTTCTATCACTGACAATCTTGATCTTTTAAGTAAATCCTAAATTTCAGACTTTGGATTATTAATCCTATGAGACATCACATAGGTGAAGAACACATCTACCTCTTATACTAACAGGCCAAGGCAGGAACTGCTACAGAAAAGTGAGGCAGGAACACATATGTTATCTATATAGACTGAAGTGGCAGGAACATCAGGTCAGTGTCATTTATGGAGAAAATTAAACTCAAATCTCCAGAGGGGCACATTTCTTGATATGTTACTGTTCCATTATTGGGCATTGAGATTTAATGACAGAAAACATCCATTCTGCTTTATTCAATTAGTCAATGAAAATTATTCATTCATTTATTTATTTAACAGAAAGCCCCTATATTTTAATAAGTACTAGTTACCAAGGATCTACAACTGCAAATATGCTTTGCCTCTATGATGCTTATATTTTAACAAGGAAGGCAAATTTTAAAAACACAAATACAATAATAAATGATTACAACTTTAGGCTGGTGTCAAAGAATTTCTCCTCACAAAGTTCAATTGGATGCTGCTACTGCTACTGCTGCTAAGTCACTTCAGTCGTGTCCAACTCTGTGCAACCCCATAGAGGGCAGCCCACCAGGCTCCTCTGTCCCTGGGATTCTCCAGGCAAGAACACTGGAGTGGGTTGCCATTTCCTTCTCCAATGCATGAAAGTGAAAAGTGAAAGTGAAGTCGCTCAGTCATGTCTGACTCTTAGCAACCTCATGGACTGCAGCCTTCCAGGCTCCTCCATCCATGGGATTTTCCAGGCAAGAGTACTGGAGTGGGGTGCCATTGCCTTCTCCACAATTGGATGACAGAAACCAAAATAAGAGAAAGTTTTAGAAAACAAAACTTGAGGAAAATCTATGGGCTAATGCTTTATTGGAGGAAACAATCTGAAGACAGTGAAAACAAAAGAGGGAAAATATAAAAGTACAGAAAAAGAGAAGGCAGACACAAAGTGTTATTTTTATTACTAGGCTAGCAACAGCTTTGCATGAAAATAAAACTATTTGCTTGGTAATGAGGGATTTGATTATTATTAAATAATCCAATATAATGCAAAATCATTTAGGCCAATTACAGGACTGAGCACTATTTTATACTGTTTGATCATTTCTTAGCTAGTTCTTTTTCATGTTAGATCTATACAATATACTATTAAGCCTTAAGCAACATGGGATTTAAGGGCATCCTCCACCATGCAGTTAAAACCCATGTATAACTTTAAGTCATCTCTACATATCCTCAGTTCCCTATCCATAGATTCAACCAATCCTGGATCATGTACTACTATTATATGTATTTACTGAAATAATTTCATGAATAAGTAGATCCATGCAACTGAAACTTGTGTTGTTTAAGGGTCAACTGCATGTATGGTAGATGAACAGAATTTACCAGGCCATAATATGTCTCTTTGGCATACGATTTTTTAAGAAACAACAGGCATGAGAGAAATTCTGAAAACCAAGTAGAAGTTCCCGTTTTGTAGGAAACATTTACATTTGTAAGGGAAAGCTTCATTTGTAAAGGTATCTCTCTAGCTGAGGAAGACTAAATAAACAGAAACTCTTGTCAATGCAGAAGGCAATGACTTAAATCCCCTCAACAATCACAACCACAACCTTACTAACTGTGCTTTTTCTGGTAATCTTCTATATTTGACTTTTCCTACCCTCAAAATCCTCTTTCATGTTTAGCTGAGGATGGCATTTAAGTTGAGGGCTCTGGCCACTTCAAAGAGTTGCTCAGTTTTCCTGCTCTCTCCCACACATGTAATTAAATTTTCTCATGATTTTTACCTGATAACCTGTCTTATATCAATTTAATTTTTACACCAACCATAAAAACCTGAAGGGAAGAGGAGAATTTCTTCCTCCTTGGTAATTAAAATGAGTCTTTTTATCCAGAGAGAGCAGAAGATGATGAAGTCAAAATCTATATGATGAATCCTGAAGAAGATGCTATGGGTATAATCATGGATGCCAAGAATTAACAATAATTAACAGATAAGAATAGTATCAACAGTATTCTACAGCTCTTAAGTAGTTTAAGACCTGTGGAAAATTCTTCAAGAGGTGGGAATACAGACTACCTGACCAGCCTCCTGAGAAATCTGTATGCAGGTCAAGAAGCAACAGTTAGAACCAAACAAGGAACAACAGACTTGTTGAAAATTGGGAAAGGAGTATGTTAAGGCTGTATATTGTCACCCTGCTTATTTAACTTATATGCAGAGTACATCTTATGAAATGCAGGGTTGGATGAAGAACAAGATGCAGTCAAGATTGCTGGGAGAAACAACAATAACCTCAGATATACAGATGATACCACCCTACGGCAGAAAGTGAAGAGGAACTAAAGAGCCTCTTGATGAAAGTGAAAGAAGAGAGTTAAAAAGTTGTCTTAAAACTCAACATTCAGAAAACTAAGATCATGACATCTGGTCCCATCACTTCATGACATGTAGATGGGAAATGATGGAAACAGTGACAGTCTTTAGTTTCTTGGACTCCAAAATCACTGCAGAGGGTGACTGCAGCCATTAAATTAAAAGACACTTGCTCCTTGAAAGAAAAGCTATGACCAAGATAGACAGCATGTTCAAAAGCAGAGACGTTACTTTGCTGACAAAGGTCTGTCTAGTCAAAGCTATGGTTTTTCTAGTAGTCATGCATGGATGTGAGAATTGGACTATAAAGAAAGCTGAGCACTGAAGAATTGATGCTTTTAAACTGTCATGTTGGAGAAGACTCTTGAGAGTCCCTTGGACTGCAAGGAGATCAAACTAGTCAATCCTAAAGGAAATCAATTCTCAATATTCATTAGAGAGACTATTGCTGATGCTGAAGCTCCAATATTTTGGCTACCTGCTGAGAGGAGCAACTCAATGAAAAACACCCTGATGTTAGGAAAGATTGAAGGCAGGAGAAGAAGGGAATGACAGAGGATGAGATAGTTGGATGGTATCACTGACTTAATGGACATGGGTTTGAGGAAGCTCCGGGCACTGGTGAAAGACAGGGAAGTCTGGTGTGCTGCAGTCTATGGGGTCACAAAGAGTTGGACATAACTGGGCAACTGTACAACAACAAGAATAGTATTAGCCAAGTGGAATTAAGGACAGAAATATGATGAGTAAATGTAAGCAAAAAGAAAAAGTTGAGAATTATAGCTTTGAGGAACTTAGTATGCAAAAATATTGTATAAATTAAGCTGTTATGGCATCTGGTCCCATCACTTCATGGGAAATAGATGGGGGAACAGTGGAAACAGTGTCATACTTTATTTTGGGGGGCTCCAAAATCACTGCAGATGGTGATTGCAGCCATGAAATTAAAAGATGCTTACTCCTTGGAAGAAAAGTTATGACCAACCTAGATAGCAAATTCAAAAGCAGAGACATTACTTTGCCGACTAAGGTCTGTCTAGTCAAGGCTATGGTTTTTCCAGTGGTCATATATGGATGTGAGAATTGGACTGTGAAGAAGGCTGAGCACCGAAGAATTGATGGTTTTGAACTGTGGTGTTGGAGAAGACTCTTGAGTGTCCATCCTAAAGGAGATCAGTGCTGGGTGTTCATTGGAAGGACTGATGCTGAAGCTGAAACTCCAATACTTTGGCCACCTCATGTGAAGAGTTGACTCATTGGAAAAGACCCTGAAGCTGGGAGGGATTGGGGGCAGGAGGAAAAGGGGACGACAGAGGATGAGATGGCTGGATGGCATCACCAACTCAATGGACTTGAATTTGGGTAAACTCCAGAAGTTGGTGATGGACAGGGAGCCTGGCATGCTGCGATTCATGGGGTCACAAAGAGTTGGACACGACTGAGTGACTGAACTGAAATGAATTGAACTGAAAATAAGACCATTTCATCTACAATGAAACTCTGTTGCTTTATGTAGCCACCTTCATTTATTATCTTAGCTAGACCTTCTGAATAACTTACTGCAGCTTCTACTTCAGCACTTGCTGCTTCATCTTGCACTTTCACGTTATAGAAATGGTTTTTTCTTTAAACCTCATTAACAGACCACCACTTGCTTCAAGCGTTTCTTTTGCAGCTTCCTCACCTCTCTCAGCATTGATGAAATTGAAGTGAATTAATGCCTTGCTCTGGATTTGGTTTTAGCTTAAGGGAATGTCAAAGTTGGTTTGATCTTCTCTCTAGTCCATGGAAACTTTCTCCATATCAATACGGCTGTTTTGTTTTCTCATCATTCATGTGTTCACTGGAGTAGCACTTTACTTTCCTTCTAGAACTTTTCTTTTACAAAGTGGCTAATTTTTGGCAGAAAAGGACTGTCTTCAGCTTATCTTGGCTTTTACACACCTCTCTCACTAAGGTTAATCTTTTCTAGATTTTTATTTAAAGTGAGAGATGTGTGACTCTTCTTTTTGCTTAGATAATTAGTGATGACTGTAGGCTTATTTTTTGAGATCTAACTTCAATATTGTTGAATCTTAGAGAATAGGGAGGCTCAATGAGAGGGAGAGAGATGGAGAATCAGCCTGTAGTTGGAGCAGTCAGAATGCTGTTATCAGAACATTTACTGATAAAGTTTGTCATCTTGTATCAGAGTGGTTGGCTGCTGCTGCTGCTACTAAGTCACTTCAGTCATGTCCGACTCTGTGCGACCCTATAGACGGCAGCCCACCAGGCTCCCCCGTCCCTGGGATTCTCCAGGCAAGAATACTGGAGTGGGTTGCCATTTTCTTCTCCAGAGTGGTTGGCAGCAGCCCCAAATAATTATAATAGTAACATCAAAGATCGTTGATCACAGATCCCCATAGAAAATATAGTAATAATATAAAAGTGTGAAATATGGGGAGAATTACCAAAATGTGACATCAGTTCAGTTCAGTTCAGTCGCTCAGTTGTGTCCGACTCTTTGCAACCCCATGAATTGCAGCACACCAGGCTTCCCTGTCCATCACCATCTCCCGGAGTTCACTCAGACTCATGTCCATCGTGTCCGTGATGCCATCCAGCCATCTCATCCTGGGTCATCCCCTTCTCCTCCTGCCCCCAATCCCTCCCAGCATCAGAGTCTTTTCCAATGAATCAACTCTTTGCATGAGGTGGCCAAAGTACTGGAGTTTCAGCTTCAGCATCATTCCTTCCAAAGTAGACACCAGCAAATGCTGTGGGGAAAAAATAGTGTTGATAGATTTGCTTCATGCAGGGTTGCCATGCATTTTCAATTTGCAAATAAACATGACCTTTGAAGTGCAATATAGAAAAGCATAAAATAATAAGGCAGTCTGAAAACTCTTTTCCAATAGATAATATGAAGGACTGAAAAATTAAGACCTTGTGTAACACATCACTGACTTGCATTTTTGTAAAGAGTTGAGTTCTGATTCAGATTCTGACCCTTTCTATCAGCTATGAGACCTTAAGATATTTATAAAACATGCTGTGTTTTGATATCTCAACTCTCGAGTATCTCTCCAGTTGTGAAAGAATTGCACTCTCCCACAATGAACACATGAGAATTCCAGGTGCACCATATCTATAACAACACACTGTGTCATTTTCTGTTTCAATTGTAGTTGCTCTGGTGTGAAAAGAGTGGCATTTATGATGGTTTTAATTTGCAGTTCCTTGATGATGAATAATTTGATTATGTTTTCATATGCCTCTCAGCCNAAGCTATCTTCTTTGTGAAAATTAAAGATTTGTTTGCTTTATTGGATTTTTAAAAAATTTTTTGAGTTGTAAGAGTTGTTTACATAATCTGGATGCAAGTTCTTTTTCAAGTGTGTATATTGTAAAGAATATCTGCCCAATCTCTGAACTTAATTTTTATTTCAACAGTTTTTTGAAGAGCAGAGCAGATGTTAATATTAATGAAATTGAGTTTATTGAATATTTTTTCTTTACACCTTTTGATATTTTGTCTTAAAAAAGGTCACAAATATTTTATCGTATATTTCATTCCTGAATAGAGAGCCTTGGAAAAGCCTGAGACACTGGCCTGGACAGGTTTTTGGGTGGGAATAAATGTAAAAGGTTTTCTGACTGGCCACTAAACTCAAAGACACTGTCCATGGTAGAGGTAAAGGGGAAATTAATGATCATGTAAAAGGAAACACAGAAATGGGTAGAAAAATGAGTGTAAGAGTGAGAGAACTTTGGGTCAGAGGTAGGTGTGGCCCTGCAAGGAAGATGAGCAATTTATAGCTGATGTGGAAGCTGCATGGATAATCTTCATATATTATATATAACCATTCTAGCAAACTGTGGGTTTATTTTAATGAACAAAGGAAAGGAATAAATGAGGTGGCAGGTGACTGGGATTGGTTTCTTCATAAAGCAGAATTACTGGGTAAAGTAAGACAGCACCAGGCTTCCTGCAGCAATACCTGTCAGCAGCTGAAGCCTGGAGACTGACTCCTATAAAGTTAGGGCTCTGCACCCTCAGGTGAGCCCATGGAAGGAGTGAGGAATAAAGGCGAAGGAGAGGAGAGTCATGACGACTCCTGCCCATGGGCTTCCAGCCCTGGGGACTGTTTGTTTCTCCTCAGCTTCCCCCAGGTGGAGCCCTGGTGTTTCACACACACAGAGGAAGGAACAGGATAAATTCTTCCATGACAGACCCAGCCTGATGCCCCTCAGTGACACTGGGGCCATCCTGCCTCCCTCGTCCTTTTTTAGTACAGATGACCTGGCTTCTCTTTTTAAAAGTTAGCAGCTGCTGGTGAGTCTCTCCTGCTGTCCTGTGCCAGGGTCTCAGGGGTGCGTATTACGGGGTCATGGGAAAAGAAAGGGAGAAAATACAGGGAGAACGGAATGTAGAGATTTCCAAGAAAGCAATGATCCTGGAAGGAGGTGGTCTGAGTTCTCATCCTCACTCCTCTCCTAACACTTAAAAGACTTTAGACAGGTTTATTCCCTATGTTGGACCTTGCTTAGCTTTTTTCATTTGCAAAATGAAATTTTGGGATCCAGGCTATCACAGAAGCACTTTCACTTCGGATATTCAGTGTTTGCATAGACCCAGAGCCAGAGAGGGATCAAGGCTTGCTCACTCTAGAGAAGTGGGGGTGACCATCTGCACTATCATGTTTCTTGGGTCGGAGAGAGAGGGGCCTCTCTCCTCCTGACCATAGTCTCCATGGCCAGGCCAATTCCTTCCTGGCTCCTGTCTGGAATCAGCCTTCAAATGCCTTCAGGATGTCACAAGCCCTCAGGTCTCCATAGACTCTTCTCTGGTAAAGCTGGCTATTACATATAGCCTTCCGTTTTCCTCTTATCCACCAAACAGCTATTCACTTAACAGCACACACATTAAGTGCATTTTATGTGCCAGACCAGTTAAGCATAGACGCTTCTGCGCTGTACTAATAATACAGGCACTCCTGTGACTTCCCTAGCACCCGGGATACACTCTCCCTCCTTCACAGCCCTCTGACACTCCAGCCACAAGAGGTATGTTAAGAGGAAATTGACCACTGTGGGAAGGTTCTCGTTGGTTCAAGGGCAAGGTGTTTGATTCATATCCTTGTGCTCAGGGTTGGTTCCATCTGCATTTTCTCCTATGCATAAGAAACCGCAGTCTCCAACACAAGCTCATTTTTTAAAAGAGGGTATATCAAATTGAAACAGAAGATTATTTAGAACATACAGAAGAGATAGAGGTCTAGCCACACACTGCATAGTGAAAATCTCTCTTTTCAGGACTTTCCACTTTAGTCTCACCTGTATCTCTTGTGCTATGAATATTGTAAAAGGATTGCCACTAGCCATGACTATGTGCTGTCGAATGGACTTCTGTTTTCCTAGTAGAAGTGGAGAAATATCTCTTGGTCCCTTAGCATAGAGAATAATCTTTCATTTCCTGGAGAAACTCACTAGAACTCCCTTTCCAGGGAAAATAATTTTAGCCCCATCATGGTCTCTCTATAAAATTTTCATTTCCCACAGATCACACTCCTTGTCTTACCTAATCTGAAGTAAAAACAAGACTTAATTAAACTTCAGGCACAACTAATCAGAACAAGAGGTAAGCCCTCGGTCACTCATTCACTTAATTTTTTCATGCAAAAACAGAGTTGCCCGCTATGCATTATACAATGCATGGGGCTACATGGGTCTAGTTGGTACAAAAAAGTGAGTTAAAATAATAAGTTATAAACACACATAAAAAGACTATATATAATGTACAAGTAATATATACATTGTATATGATAA
>SJYQ01005376.1:260220-274136 GCA_006410935.1 Redunca redunca
GCATTTTCATTTGATAAATTATTGCTTTTAAAAATAATATTTAAATACTTAGAAAACCATTTTCAATACTATACTAAGTGAAAAAACTAAAAATATATATTTAAAAACACCTGCTGGATAAAAGCTTTAAAATATACCCATAGAAAAACATATTATACATAACTTATTGTTGCGCATTTCTCCATCTTTGCATTACTCAAGTTTTCCAAAGAAGACATTCAGTTTTGTAACCTAAAGAGGGTTTTCTGCAGCAGATGTCTGGAGCTAAAGCCTAGAGACTGAATCCTATAAATTTACAGCTCTCCAGCCTCAGGTGAGCCCATGAAAGGAGCGAAGAATGAAGGCAAGGGAGAAGAGAGTCATGACAGCTCCTGCCCGTGGGCCTCCAGCCCTGGGGACTCTTTGTTTGCCCCCAGCTTCTCCCAGGTGGAGCCCTGGTGTTTCACATTCACAGAAGTTAAGGAGGATAAATTCTTCTGTGACAGACCCAGCCTGATGCCCCTCAGTGACACTGGGGCCATCCTGCCTCCCTCATCCTTTTTCAGTACAGATGACCTGGCTTCTCTTTTTAAAAGTTACTAGCTGCTGGTGAGTCACTACTGCTGTCCTGTACCAGGGCCTCAGGGGTGGGTATTAGGGGGTCATGGGAGAAGAAAGGGAGAAAATACAGGGAGAACGGAATGTAGAGATTTCCAAGAAAGCAATGATCCTGGAAGGAGGTGGTCTGAGTTCTCATCCTCACTCCTCTCCTAACACTTAAAAGACTTTAGACAGGTTTATTCCCTATGTTGGACCTTGCTTAGCTTTTTTCATTTGCAAAATGAAATTTTGGGATCCAGGCTATCACAGAAGCACTTTCACTTCGGATATTCAGTGTTTGCATAGACCCAGAGCCAGAGAGGGATCAAGGCTTGCTCACTCTAGAGAAGTGGGGGTGACCATCTGCACTATCATGTTTCCTGGGTCAGAGAAAGAGCTGCTTCTCTCCTCCTGACCATGGTCTCCATGGCCAGGCCAGTTCCTTCTTGGCTCCTGTCTGGAATCAGCCTCCAAATGCCTTCAGGATGTCACAAGCCCTTTAGTCTCCATAAACACCTCTCTGGTGAGCTGGCTAGTACATATAGCCTTCCCTTTTCCTCTTATCCATCAAATTGCCATTTATTTAACAACACACATATTAAGTGCATTTTATGTCCCAGACCAGTTAAAGCAGAGATGGTCCTGCCTCAGCCTTTGTGAATTGGTACAGACACCCCCTGTGAGTTCGCCAGCACTTGGGATCCACCCTCCCTCTTTCATAGTCCTCTGCTACCCCAGTCATAAGAGGTATGTTGACAGGAGTTTGACAACTGTGAGAAGGTTCTTCCTCATTCAAAGGTGAGATGTCTGATCTACGTCCTTGTGCTTAGGCATGGCTCCATCTGCATCTTCTCCTACATATAAGGAGCAGCAGTCTCCACCACTAATTTATTTTTTAAAATAGAATATATGAGTTGAAACATGAATATTTAGAACATACAGATGAGGAAGAGATCTAATTGCTCACTTCATAGTGAATATCACTGTTTTCATGAATTTCCTCTTTAGGTCTCTCCTATATCTCTTTTGTTATGAATATTTTAAATGGATTACTGTGAGCCATGACTATGTACTGACAAATGGACTCTGTTGGTGTTATAACATAGAGAACAATCTTTCATTTCTAGGGGAAACTCATTGGAACTTCCTTTCCAGGAAGAATAATCCTAGCCCCATCATGGTCTGCATATAAAATTTTCATTTCCCCCAGATCTTTAGACTTATTCTAAAGTCTGTGAAAACAAGACCCAACCCCAAACTCTAGACACAGCTAATCAGGACAAGAGGTAAGCACTGACTTACTTTTACACATAAAAACAAACTGGTGTCACCTTGTATTAGACACTGCAGTGGGCCCCAGTGGTCTAGTTGAAACTTTTTTTTAAGTGAATAAAAATCAGGTTATAAAAAGACACACATATATAGGGACTATATTCTATGCTATGCTGCACTAAGTTGCTTCATTCGTGTCTGACTCTTTGCAACCCCATATACTGTAGCCTGCCAGGTTCCTCTGTCCATGGGTTTTCCCAGGTTAGAATACTGGAGTGGGTTGCTATTTCCTTCTCCAGGGGATATTCGCATTCCAGGAGTTGAATCTGCATCTGCATTGACAG
The DNA here is from genome assembly GCA_006410935.1 of Redunca redunca. NCBI lineage: Eukaryota > Metazoa > Chordata > Mammalia > Artiodactyla > Bovidae > Redunca > Redunca redunca. The sequence continues at coordinate 262,416 of SJYQ01005376.1, forward strand.
GTAGATTCTTCACCACTGAGCCACCTGAAAAGCCCTTATAAACTAATAAATATATGTATATATATATACAATGTATAAGATGTATATCTATGCATTTACAACTTTAATGGTGCTATAGCAAAGGAACTATGTGCGTACAGAGAGGGATTTGCCTAAAGCCTACATGTGAAAGTGAAGAGACATTTGTCAGAGAAATGATATCTGTACTGTCTTAAAGGATCAGCAAATATTCACTGGTCCAAAAAACAAGGTGCTTTCTGTTAGGAAAGTAAAATATAAAGCAATATAAAGATTAGAAACAAAACAAAAAACACATATGGGGAACTGTGAAGAAAAAAAGCAACATGGGCTTGTTAACTGTGGGAGATAAAAGATAAATTTGGAAAGCTGTCAAAGGAAGAAAGGACTGGGCAATGATGGAATATTATTAACACATCCTATTAGGACTGCTCACTTTGGAATTAGATAATGTAGTGATTAAGAACACACTTAAAAGCACTGACTGGTTCCACTTTGAACTTATAAAACTCAAATATTCTTTTGTCACTGCCTGGAATCCTACTATATTGCTCTTGTACACCTATTTTCTCTCTCTTCCTATTTTTTCCTCTTTATCTTATGAAGATATGAATGTACTTTTCCTCCCTAAGAACTGCTTTATTGATACTGTGCAGCTGTCCACTCAAGTGGTCCTGTGGAAAATAATTGAGAAGTGTGATTGTTCAGGATCAGAAGCAGACATGCTCACAGCAGAGGGAAGTAGCAATATTGACAAGGTCATAGTCCTTCTGGAGTAGGCAGGGATGATTTTATTCCCAAGTGTTCTTGCCTGGAAAAATCCCATGGACAGAGGAGCCTGGTGGGCTCCAGTCTATGGGGTCACAAGAGTCAGACATGACTTAGTGACTAAACCACCATCACCACTCTGAAACTGTTCTTCTCAAGGTCAGCTGTAACTTCCACATTGCTCAATCCTTTAGTCAGTTCTCAGTCCTTATAACCCTGACCCCTTGGCAACATCATATATAATTAATCCCTCTTAAAACTGATACAAGATCACATTCTTCTGATTTTATTCTGACTAGCATTTTCCCCACAGTCTCTTTCAGTGCAGTCTTTTCTTCTCCAACTCTAAATATCAGATTTGTACAGTCAATACTGGAAACTTCTCCCTACGCTAATATTTTAGATTTCTGTATCTTGCCTATATACTAATACCTCTCAAACATGTGTCTCTTCTTCAACTTACTTCTGAAGTCCACATTTCTATTACTCACATTTCTCATTTCTACTAATGAGTCAATGAAAATGAATACACTCCCCCTGTTGGGGAAAGTGACTATAATTAAAATTTTCAGTATGCTTTTGAAATAACAGTGAAACACCTAGATGCAGATGCTCAGCCTACTGCTGGACGTATAAAAGAAGAAGAGAATTATAGTTTTGTATTTGACATTCATCAGCTTAAGCATGGTAAATAATTATGGGAATGATGATGTATGAGAAGGAATAATAGAGTAAGGCCAGAAAATTTCCAAGGATAAAAGCAGCTATATTTCAGCATTGTACTCATTGGAAAAGACTCTGATGCTGGGAGGAATTGGGGGCAGGGAGAAAAGGGGACGACAGAGGATGAGATGACTGGATGGCATCACGGACTCGATGGACGTGAGTTTGAGTGAACTCCAGGAGTTGGTGATGGACAGGGAGGCCTGGCGTGCTGAAATTCATGGGGTCGCAAAGAGTCAGACACGACTGAATGACTGAAATGAACTGAAATGAAATAAAGAGAAGTCAAGAAAGAAGACTGAGAAGAAATATAAATGTAGAGAAAATCTGCTATATTCAAAGAAAGTTTTAATCAGATAGTTTGGTATTATAAGTGATAACAGTGAAATAGAGGATATCAAAGCTGATGACGGTCATTATCTGTTTATGATGGTGTGGTTGTGAAACTGAAGAGTTAATAACCAGAACTTCCATTTATTCTCAGCTCAGCCCCTGAAGAATGCCAGCCCAATATCCGCTCCATCCTCACATCGTGCTCCTGTCCAACCTCACGCAGTTCAGCCCCATGCTCTACCTCACTGGCTTTCCCGGATTGGAAACCGTCGAGCACTGGATCTTCATCTTCTTTTTCCTTATGTACCTCGTGGCCATCTCAGGCAACTGCTTCATCCTGATCATTATTAAGACCAACCCTCACTTGCACACACCCATGTACTATCTACTCTCCTTTCTGGCCTTCACTGACCTGGGCCTGTCAGTGTCCACCTTGCCCACTACTATGGGAATCTTTTGGTTCAAGTTCCATGGCATCTACTTTGGAGCCTGCCAAATCCAGATGTTCTGTATCCACTCCTTTTCCTTCATGGAGTCCTCAGTGCTCCTTGTCATGTCCTTTGATCGGTTTGTGGCCATCTGTCATCCCCTGAGGTACTCAGTCATTGTCACTGGCCAGCGAGTGGTCAGGGCAGGCCTGGTTGTCATCCTGCGGGGCCCCGTGGCCCTCATTCCCATTGTTCTCCTCCTGAAGACTTTCCCTTACTGTGGGTCTAGAGTCCTCTCCCACTCTTTCTGCCTGCACCAGGAGGTGATACACTTGGCCTGCACAGACACCACCCTCAACAACCTGTACGGGCTGTCACTGGTGGTCTTTACTGTGATGCTGGACCTGGTGCTCATTGCACTGTCCTACGGGGTCATCCTGCACACGGTGGCAAGACTGGCCTCCAAAGAGGAGCGGCTCCGAGCCTTCCAAACGTGCACCTCACACCTCTGTGCTGTGCTGGTGTTCTTTGTGCCCATGATGGGGCTGTCCTTGGTTCACCGCTTTGGGAAGCATGCTCCACCTGCTGTCCACCTTCTGATGGCCAATGTCTACCTCTTTGTGCCTCCCATGCTTAATCCAATCATTTACAGTATTAAGACCAAGGAGATTCGCCGTGTCATCAGCAAGCTCCTGGGTTAAGAATTCCACTGAGTGCCCAGAAGAAAGTCCCAAAGCAGGCCAAAGATTGGCAGTATTTAGTACCTGTTATTACACCCTTTGTTTCCCCAGGCTTTTTTCCACTGCCCTAAATAAAATATGGGTGAATTTCTTCTTGAGTTATGAGTTGGTGATGTTGACCTTCTCTTGCTTGAATTATAATGCCTTCTTCTCTATATAAGACTTAGATATTTTGGTAGCAGCAAAAACTGCCCAGAGGAAGATTGCTATTAAAGTGTAAAAACTAAAGTAAAACTAAGCAAATACTGAAGAAGAGTAATCAACAAAGAAGCACATAGAACAGAACTTACAAGAGAACAGGTAAGTGTCAGCTGTGTAAATTCACTTCACAAAATGTACCTTCTTCCATGGCTCCTTGGGACTATCTTCTTTCTCAGCTGGCCAATCCTTCTCTTAAGTTTCTATCCTGCATAACCCATATCCTTTGGTCTCTTGAGTAACATTGGAAGAATCAGAACTCCTGCACTCTTTTCTAATTTAACTCCTCCAAATGTTTCTGATGCTTTTGAAGCATGGTGTGGAGAAGACTCTTGAGAGTCCCTTGGACTGCAAGGAGATCCAACCAGTGCATCCTAAAAGGGATCAGCCCTGGGATTTCTTTGGAAGGAATGATGCTAAAGCTGAAACTCCAGGACTTTGGCTACCTCATGCGAAGAGTTGACTCACTGGAAAAGACTCTGATACTGGCAGGGATTGGGGGCAGGAGGAGAAGGGGACGACCGAGGATGAGATGGCTGGATGGCATCACGGACTCGATGAGTCTGAGTGAACTCTGGGAGATGGTGCTGAACAAGGAGGCCTGGCGTGCTGCGATTCATGGGGTCGCAAAGAGTCGGACACGACTGAGCGACTGAACTGAACTGAACTGAAATGTTTCTGATGATGTACTTTTTCTAGCCTTATTCATCTAGTAGACACCCTGGACCCCACCCTGGCTCTTATCATTTCTGATTTTATCTTTCATATGGATTTACTGACATTAACTGAAGTCAATGTTTGCTTCTGGGTATTCTAATCGTGAGATCTCCACAATAACCTGAAATGCAACAAAGCTCTAATAAAGGAAACTACCACAAATACATCTAAAGTCATGCTCCTGTTGCTTATGATATTGTGAATCTAAAAGTAGCAGAGATTTCCCCTACTGTTGACTAAACAAAATTCATGTTGGAGTCTCAGCATTGAGGTTACTTCCTCATGGACATTTTTCAGGGCAGGCCTTCTGAATAAACAGATTCCACTCTGAACTTCAATTGAAATCCGCACTGTAGGCCACACTATTGAAGAGCAACTCTAAGACTCAGAATGTTCTCCATATTGAGTGGAACTTTACTGTCTATGGATCCCATTAGTAGAATGAGGTCTAAAGAATAGAATTCAGATTTAGAGTTGGAGTTCAATTTCTGTCAGTTACTAGTAAATAGGCCACTAACACTGAAGTTTTCTTATTTTTGAACTGAGGAAATATGTATACAAAATAACATTTTAAAATTTCTACTTTGCTGAAATTTAAAATGCAAATTAACATATTTACATCATGCTAATAAGTAAGTATTGAAGAAAACAGTTAATAATGAAGGTCTGTGCTGACAAATATATGGTAAAAGAAGGATTTTCATACACTGGTGTGAAAACATAATATGATATGGCTTCCCTGGTGGCTCAGACAGTAAATAATCTTCCTGCAATATGGGATACCTGGGTTCAATCCCTGGATTGGGAAGATCCCCTGGAGAAGGGAATGACTACCCACTCTGGTATTCTGACCTGGAGAATTTCATGGACAGAGGAGCCTGAAGGCTACAGTCCATGGTGTAGCAAAGAGTGGGACATGACAGTGACTTTCACTTTCCATAGGAAAAAAAATGTATCAAAGATTTTTTAAAATATTCATACACCCTGTCTCAGAAATACCACTCCTTGAATCTATCTTAATAAAACAACTAAAAATGGAAAAATAAAGATTTTACAGTGTCACTTCCTTGGAAACAAATATTTCTTTTTCTTTTCTTTAGAAACCATGAGCTCCGAGTTCTTTGTGAAGATTAAGTTTAGAGAGAAGCAAGATTCCATTTCTCCTGATCTCATGAACATGCAGAGAGGCTCACATCATGGCAATAAAGAGATAGAGGGGAGAGCAGACTGCATGAGGAAACTCTATGGGCATCTTCACTTCATTTCGAAAATTTAGAGATCATTTCTTCCATAGGAAAAGCTTGAAGTGGTAAAGTCAAACGAAGGCAATTTGGGAGTAACGATATTTCTGAGAATCTGAGCATTCTGTTAAGGTTGAGCTATGTGGAATTTTGTAAGGGAGATTAAAAAAATAAACTGGCTTTCACTAGCTGGCTCAAAATAAGAATACAGAAAACCCTTGCTGAGATTTGATATCAATGTAAAAGATTACATGGGAATAAGAGAAAGATGAAAAAACAGGAAAAGGACAGGCTGTCTGTGAGGGCAGGGGTTTACTGCAAGGTCATTGAATTTCAGGGAGAGCAGAGGCCAGACCAGCCAGCAGGGCACTATTCTCCTATGACAGCACAACAGCTCATGCTTCCTGGCCTAGTAAACTTGAACCCACGGCCACCTTTCACAGAACAAAGAGGACTCTTGAGAATGACGATGTGCCCGCCTTACCAAGCTCCAATCTGAGTTTCTACGTTCCTGTTGACGGGCTTCCCAGGCCTGGAGTGGGCTCACCCCCGGAACTCCCTGCCCATTTGTGTGCGCTACCTTGTGGCCCTCCTGAGCAATGCCACCATCTTGCATCAGGTACGACCCTTTCCTCCACCAGCCCGTGTACTACTTCCTGGCCATCCTGGCTGTGACAGATTTGGGCCCGTGCTTGTCCTCAGTGCTGGCTGCGCTGTGATTAGGGACCCGGATGGTGGGCCTGGTGCCCTGTGTTCTGCAGCAGCGCTTCCTACACCCCTCCTGCATGGTATCCGCCGTGCTCTTCTCTATGGTTCTGGACAGCCTGGTGGCCACCCGCTTCTCACTGTGCTATGCATCTACGCTCACGGGGCCTCGTGTGGCATTGGTCGGGGTCCTGCTGGGCATGCGGGGCGCTGCCATCACAGCCGCGCCTTCGTTGCATCTCTTGAAGTTTGACTACTGTCACCGTGGGGCACTGTCCCATGCTTACCGCCTTCAGCAGGACATGATCCACCTGACTGGCTCAGATACACGTTTCAACAGACTCTATGGACTGTGCATCATCCTGCTGGCCATGGGCTCTGATGTTCTTTTCATCCCGCTCTCCTATACAATCATTCTCTGTACTGTGCTGGCCACTGCCTCTGCTGGGGAGAGGCTCAAGGCCTTCAACGCTTGTGTCTCCCACCTCCTGGCCGTGCTCTGCTTCTACGTGCCTATGCTAGGTCTGTCCATCATACACAGCTTTGGAGCCACACTTCACCCCTGGTGCACATCGTTATGGGCAGTGTCTCTGTGTTCTCCCACCCTTGATGAACCCTGTTATTTACAGCATCAAGACCCAGCAGATCCACAGAGCCATCCTCAAGGCGCTCTAGCTCGGGAAGATACAGGGAGACAGCAGAGATGGACCAGGGCAATTTAAAACAAGGAATGCAGTAAAGCTTCTTTCTAGAGTCTTCCTATCACAAAACAATTTCTGTTCATTTAGTTTGATCTGTTGACTGTACATCATTAATTCACTCTAATGTTAAGATAAAATGTATCTTTATTGCTACTTGTATATACTTATATTGCTACTTGTATATATAGTTACAAATATAGAGTAAAACATTTTCTTACATAAAAATGATTGTCTTTTACAGAAATGTCTGCAAGTTTAAAGCGACTTCTTTTTCTCCTTTTTTGTAAACTGCATGAGATAGTAACACTTTATTTTTCATGATTTATTTATTTTTGGCTGTGCTGGGTCCTCACGTGGCTTGGGCTTTTCTCTAGTTGCAGTGAGCAGGGGCTCCTCTCTAGCTGTGGTGTGCAGATTGCTCATCGTGGTGCCTTTTCTTGTTGTGGAGCATGGGCTCTGACAGTTGCAGCTCCTGAGTTCTAGAGTACAGGCTCCGTAGCTGTGGTTCACCAGCTTAACCGCTCCATGGCACATGTGATCTTCCCTGATTAGGGAGTGAACCTGTGTCTCCTGCATTGGCAGGTAGATTCTCTACCGCTGAGCCACCAGAGAAGCCCTTAAAGTGACTTTTTTAAAATTTTATCTTCTACTGATTTATTAGAATATTAATTCTATAATAATGGCATTAATGATAAATTGCAATGGTGATGTGGAAAGTTGAATCATCATTCACATTCCTTGGATTAACTAATGGATATACCACAATTCCTCATAATATAATAGTTCTATCATATCCTTTCATCAAAGTAACCTTGTTGTAGATTTAAATGAAACTTTCCAACACTGCTTTTTTACCCTCATTGTTCATATTTGGATGATTCATATTTGGACAGTTGAGTTTCAAGCTTGGAATTATAACTTTGTGAGTCATCAGCCTATAGCTGGTATTGAAATTCATAAAAGTGGAAATGACATTTAGGGAAAGTAAGTATAGGCAGCTGAAATAGTTTTCAACAGAATACTAATAGAACATAATATTTATTATGTTATTTAATAGAACCATAATAGTTATGGTTTTGTTAGAGTACAATCAAGCAAAGGAGACCAGAGGGAAGATTAATGAGACAAGAGGAACAATATAAGAATATGGGGTCACAAAATTCATAAGAGGAAAGTATTTTTAAAATGGAGAAAAGGATTCTTGTTTTCTGATTCCACATGTAGGGAACTTGATTGCATCACTCCATCCTAACAAGAAAGACGCAAAACAGACTGAAAAAACCAATAACTCTTCTTGGATCCATAAGAGAGGGGAAGACACAGAGAAAAATGCTGTTCCCAAGAATGAAGAGATGGACAGATGAATAAGTCATGGCTTTCCAGAGCAGAGACCCTCGAGCAGAAGCAAGTGCAGCCACCAGTGTCTGGACAAGAAAAATTGATCTGTAATTGAATATTGCTGAAGGTTCAATGGGGACAACAGAATAAAAAACTCCCAAAGGATTAAGTCTTAGGAGAGATTTGCCCCCAGTAGCTCTGTTTGAGTCCAAAATAAATATCTGAGAAAAATTATCTCAGGCTTTTTCATCAGAAGAAGAGGAAAAGGAACCATGTTGTGATATGTCAGAATACTGTTTCTTCTTTAATAAAGCCTGTCCTCAAGGGAAACTAGTTAACCAGCCTGCTAAGGTATATTATCAATGTCTAACTAACTAGGGAGGGGACATAACAAACTTCACAGCTGGCTCGACCCATCTTGTTCCAACTAAGGGGAGAGAAAGGAAAAAAAAAAAAAGAAGAAGAAGAAGCACTTGTGAGATTCACAGTCCAGAGGTACAAACCCACTAAAAGGCTGAGACCTAATCATAATGCTATAGAATGCTATTCCTACCTTCACACCTCATCACATTACTAGAGGCTCACTTATGACTGTTCCTTTTACCCGATACATCATGAACAGTTATCAAGAAAAAAAGTTCAAGTCACACCAAAAGGCAAAAACTCCCGCAATTTTAAAAGACAGAACCAGAATCAGAATCAGATTTGACAAGAATGCTGAAAGTATTGGATGGGAAATTTAAATGAGCTATGAATAATATGCCAAGGACTCTAATGAGTAAATTGGACAGCATGTTGTTTGGGAACGCATGTACACCCGTGGTAGATTCATGTCAATGTATGGCAAAACCAATACAGTATTGTAAAGTAAAATAAAGTAAAAATAAAAATTTAAAAAAAGAATAGGTGAGAAAAGTACAATAAAATAACTGTTTTGAAATGTGTTTGCTCCATCTCTTAGTCTTTCATTTATGAAGTATTTATCCTTCTTGATTCTCATTTATAAAAGTTATGTTCTAGCTCTTGTTTGGCAGGTTGTAATGTTTATGCAGAGTAGGAGGGTGGATGTATGATAGGATACTAAGCTCTAGCTGGACCATAATAGGTGTTCCACATACATAAGCTGCTATTAAATAGAGACATTTAATCTATTTTATTTTGGGACAAGAAGAATGGAACTCTCCTTAGGGTGTAAGTTGAGATAGCTATGGAGGAGGCACAGGAAAGCTTACCTCTAAACAGTTTGTTGGGAAACCTGAATGCTGCACAAGGTTTTTGCCAAGACTTTCCCATCGCAACATAGCTGCTTAGTCATTCTCTCTATCCCTGGGGAACAAGGGATTATAGATGCCACAAAATATATAAAGGCACACTGAGAAGTACAATGGTTGCAATATCTAAATGAATCAAGGTTGCTTATGAAGGGAAATCAAGGGTATATCTCCTTGCAACTATGCTGGGGTGGGAATCCTACCAAAGGAAACCCAAGGCATGAGCCTTAGAATACAACACGACCTAGGACACTGCCATGAGATGAGCATCTTATGAAACCAGATTTTCAATAATTTGTTGATAATTCAGAACACAGGACCAAGTGAGCAGCTGAAAATGAGAAAATCATCCAAATAACTCTGGCTATAAATCCCTGGATAATCTGGATATGGGGGATTCAACCTCAGGGGAGGCTAAGTGAGGTGATCATCTAAGAAGAATGCCAACAGGACCAGACCTCAGACTAGCAAAGTCAGTGCCTGATCCAAGAAAAAAAAACTTAATCGCAGTCCCTAGGGGCAAAGGTCAGAAAAAGAGGAGAATTTGTGCAGGCCAAGGGTTAATTTTAAAGAGAACTGGGAATGATTTCTTTGGCAATGGGATTCTGCTGGTGATGAAAAAGAGCAACCATTTAACATTTTGAGTACCTACTATTTTTGAACACTTAATTGAACTTAATTTTGTTCAATTAAGTTTTCAAAAAAATAAAATAATACTAATATTTTGTTCTTTGAAACAAGCACAATCATTCACATTAATAAGGGAAAGGAAATAGGTGTAGAGACCATTTATACATTCTCAATGAAAAAGTAAAAATTTTAAAAATATCTGTTTATTTATTTGGCTGCATAGGGAGGGTCTTAGTTGCAACATATGGGATCATTCATTGTGGTATGCGAACTCTTAGTTGCCTCATGTGGGATCTAGTTCCCTGACCAGAAATTGAACCTGGGCCCCCTCCACTGCGGGTGTGAAATCTTAGCCACTGGACCACTAGGGAAGTCACATGAAAAAGTAACATTAAAGAGAGCAAACAGACAGTGAAATCAGGTGCTTTGACTTCAAGTTCTGTGGTTAATTCAGGAAATGTCAACTCCAGGTGCAAAATAACTTGGGCTCTGAAATAGACATCACAGTGAATGCATTCTCAGAGTCCAAACAACGGGTAAAATTTAGCCAGGAGAAACATAAACGCCTAGATTATAACCAAAGTGAGAAAAATTGACATTGAGGGGATCAAAATTACAGATGGTAATATGACAGAGGTATGCCCTGGAGTTGCTAACCTAAGGAACAAACCTCCAGATTTGAATGAAAAGTACAAATTCAAAGGCCCCTTAGATCAGACATTGCCAGTGGGATATATCTGATCAATAAGGTTTAGGATAGGGACAATAATCATAGTATTTTAGAAGGATATTCAAGAAATCATATATTATTACATAAAGACATATATATCTAAAGAATTGCAACACATATTGTAACATCTGATGATAAATTGTATCACATCTGATGATAAACATCTATGTGGAAAGATATTAGAGCTTATACAGTCAGTCATGAAAACTTGCAAATAAAATTCTATACATGGTTATGGATATACCTGTATTCTTATGCATGTATAGAGATTTGTTCATATGTTCATTTACATAAATTTATATACGTGCCTAGAATCCCAGGGATGGGGAAGCCTGGTAGGCTGCCATCTATGGGGTCGCACAGAGTCAGACACAACTGAAGTGACTCAGCAGCAGCAGCAGCATGGACATTAAAACATGTTTACACAGACAGGTATATTCACACATGCATGCCCCTACATACATCATCTCATTCTATATTTTCTCAGAATTTGACTTTGTTTTTGAATTTGTTCCCTCTGGGACTCTTCTTCTTGGCCCAATTACTCTTACAGGTCCAGTGAGAGGAAGCATATTTTTCTGAGGCTGGTTTGTCTGAATCTCCCAGGGGACAGACTAACAAAAATGGAGGAAGGAGAGGGCTGGTTCTAGAGTCACAATAAATGAGAAGGCCAGCCTACTCCTGCCTCCAGCTAGCGACCTAGAGACCAGGCCTGAGACCAACCCCATTGAAAGTCTGAGACCAGCCCACACTGGGTCTTCATAGAAGAGTGAACTGTGCCTGGAAGTCCAGTCAATAGGAGCAGGAGGATGAGAATTTTGTCCAAGTAAGCTGAACCTGGGGCTTTTGTTCTGAGATGCAGTTCATTTCTAGTATATATTTTATTTCCTCTTTCCTCATGTCATGAAAGACTCTACCTGGAGGACATAGACTTTTTGGTGTTTGGGTTTTGTTTTTAACTGTTTATTTTGTATTGGAGTATAGCTGACTAGCAATGCTGTAATAGTTTGAGGCAAACAGCAAAGGGACTCAGCCATACATATACGTGTATCCATTCTCCCCTAAACTCTTCTATTCAGGCTGCTACATAACACTATGCAGACTTCCCTGTGCTATATAGTAGGACATCATTGGCAGGTCCATTTCAAACTGCCTAACTATCCCTTCCCTCCCACCCTCC
>SJYQ01005376.1:274160-289453 GCA_006410935.1 Redunca redunca
CTCTGATAAACATAACACACAGACTTTTGTCCAGAAAGTCTTAGTGTGACTGAGAAACATTTGGAGTCTGTGTTATTTATTTCCTCTCTGTTAATTCAGGAAACCTGGGACAAGGAGGCCTCCATTTTGTCCCCAAATCCATCTCTTTTAAATAGTCATGCAACTCTGTTTTTAAATCTAGCTTTATTTCTTATGCCTATTTATCCTCCTCCTTTTCACCTTCCACACCCAATAGGCCTTGTCCCCTCCAACCCTTGTAGGCAGCTGCATGACCTTTTAAAGGGATGATCACTTTTAAACTCAACTCCACTTCCCCAGTTCATTTCTTTCTCTGGCTGATTGGCCTTATCTTCATCCCCTTCTTAGTCGTTATCTCTATTTTCCTTGTATGGCTTTTCTCCTGTATTTTTTTTTTTCTTCTTTTCTTTCTCCTCTCCGAACTTTAAGTTTTGCAACAGTGATTTTACCAAGCCAATTTAAATGCCAGTTTCTCACTCTCTCAAGCTGTAAATTGGGTGTGATTTGGCTGTTTTGAGCATTTAGATGATAAAAAAGATGACATACATGAAGCTAACATACACAGGAGACCCTTCCAGAGGGCCTGATTCATAGTGCTCAATCAGTGCATTTTCTTTTCTTTTCCCATAATTCTTATTTGCCCTCTTCCTCACTAAACAGCAGACTTTAACCTCTCATTTAGAAATTCCCACTAACCTTCACACCTTATTCATTAGCATTGATCTCTGGCTTTCTATATTAATAGAAATAATAGTAATGAAATAAAAAGATAGTATTCATTGACCCTTGAACAACATGGGGGTTAATCTACATATAACTTATAGTTGACCCTCCATATCCAATATTCTTCAGAATCCATGGAGTTAACCAACCACTCATGGTATAGTACTGTAGTATTTACTATTGAAAAATGTGTTGTATTTTGTGTTCCATTGTTAAGTTGTGTCCAACTCTTTGTGACCCTCTGAACTTTTTTTTTCTTTTTTTGGCCATGCTACATGGCTTGTGGGATTTTAGTTTCCTGACTAGGGATTGAACCTGGGCCCTTGGCAGTGAAATCATATAGACCTAGACAGCGGGCCACCAGGGAATTCCTTTCACCTTTTTCTTAATGTCTCTAAAATTAACACATTAGGCCACAGAAAATGAGAATGACAAACCTGAAGCTTAGGCTGGATTCCAGACCACTTTTCCCTCCCCACAGCATATATTATAGACAAGCATATTCTCTCTCAAGCCTTAGCTGCTTCCTTTTACTTGGCAGGTGACACTTAATACTGATGGTTCTAAGTAATGACTCTTTTTTCATGAAAACATTTTTCTACTTATTTGTTATTAATGCACAGAGGAGCTATGGGAAGCAGCAGACTTTTTAATATGTGTGAGATGAAGTGTCCCTGATGAGTCAGGAAGCAGGGTTAAATGATTTCTTAGAGACATTCCATGGGAGGAGCCTGGTAGGCTGCAGTCCATGGGGTTGCTAAGAGTTGGACATGACTGAGCAACTTCACTTTCACTTTTCACTTTCATGCATTGGAGAAAGAAATGGCAACCCACTCCAGTGTTCTTGCCTGGAGAATCCCAGGGATGGGGGAGCCTGGTGGGCTGTCNATGCATTGGAGAAGGAAATGGCAACCCACTCCAGTGTTCTTGCCTGGAGAATCCCAGGGATGGGGGAGCCTGGTGGGCTGTCGTCCATGGGATTGCACAGAGTCGGACACGACTGAAGTGACTCAGCAGCAGCAGAGACATTCCAGATACTTGTAATGTATCTTGGGGTAAAGATATAAAGTTGGTGTCATCAACCAGAAAAACTAAAGCAATTAAGAAATGGCTTAATTGCAAAAGAAAAACTGAATATTACTCATAAAAGAGAGGGGATAAAAGCCTACACAAAAACTAATTTTATAAAACGTAAGTGCCTGATTTGTATTGATATTATTATTGTCATTATTATTATTTCACCAACAATAGTAACATTTATCAAAAGTGCATTGTACACTAATGATCCACTTACATTGACTTATTTAAGCCCCAAAACAAGCCTATGGAGCTATATATTATAATTATCTCCATTTTATAGCTCAAAGAATAGCCTGCTAGAAACTATTAATAGAAATCAAGGGTTTAAAATCATGTTTGTGGATTCAACTGTAGCTCACCTTTCAATACCTGCAGCTTCTTTATCTCCAGTACATTTTCCCCTATATCATGGAGTTTTTTGTTTCCAGTGGGGAATCAGATCTGTTTTCTTGACCTGAGAAAACAGACATTTTATTCTTCTCATATTTTTTTCTAACACAGAGATTTTGATTGACCTTCTGTCCTGAGGTGTTGATGTTTTTTTCCTCATAGATATGTCTCCTTGTTATGCAGAGGTTGTTTTCCTCTGTCCTGAACAGATATCTTTCTATTGGATAACTTAAACAGATGCACATTGCCTTCACAGGAAGGGTTTCAGAAGACAGCACACTATTATTGGGCCATTATAGGTAAAAATGTTTGTCATTATTCCTGTTTCAGAAACACGGTGTATTAGAAGACATCTAGCTCTTGTATTTCCAAATAAAAGCAAAATATTTTATCAAAAAAAGAAACATGGTATCAAGGGAACATATTCTCGGACTTTTGTTTGCTGAATTCATATACATAGCAAACATCAATTAACCATGTAGCAATATGTAGATTGACAACAGGAGAAGAATTTTCCAATGAATAGAATATTTTTCCCACTAATAAGAATTCTAAGGGGTGAAAACATCTTTCTATTAACTTTTATAACATTGTCATTTTTCTATACTCTCCCAGTGATGTATAAGAAGCAAAGTAATCACAGGAGTTTCCGACCTTTTTGGCATCAGGGACCGGTTTTGTAGAAGACTATTTTTCCACAGACTGGGGTGGGAATGATTTGGTGATGATTCAAGAACATTACCTTTATTGAATACTTTATTTCTATTATTATTACATTAGCTTCACCTCAGATGATTAGACATTAGGTCCTGGAGGTTGAGGAACCCTGACAGTTTGTGAAATGAACATAGAGATTTGAGCCCCTTTCAAGGATGTTGAGTCGGGTAAAGGTAGATAATTCTCGAATAGAGGGCAGTTTTTGATGCTACTTGGAAGGGCAGGCATGGACATTTAGAATATCTAGTATAGATTCTATATTAATGCCAAAGTAATTTTATTCTAATTCCTATTCCCATCAGTCACTTAAAATCCAACATCTCTAACCAGGATCTGTAGAATATCTGATAGATTACAGCTTTCTTTATGTAAGTTTCTTTCCATTGGTATCTTCTTTAAACTACACAATACCATCTCTTCATAGAGACAAGAGAAACATCCAATTCCTACCAAATATACACACTGACATCACTAAGGGGTTAATTTTAATTTTGAATTATAAAATATTCTACCGGATTTCCTTATTCTGGAGTTATATCCATTTGCAAAGATGACTCCACGTTTTTATTTAGTATTGAAGACCAAATGGAGCTGGTCATGACAGGAGAAGCGGCATAGGTTTACAGATAGTACTAGGCAGGTAATTTTCTGATCCTTCTCAGCCTTTCATAACCTTTCTGTGTCTCACCCCAGGCTGCATCCTTGGCATCTGTCTAGGTCAAGCTCCCCAGACTCCAGACATAGGAAAATGTTCAACAGTAGTCAATTCACCCCAAAATATTTTCTGCTGACTGGTCTCCCTGGTCTGGAGACCTTATACCCTTGGTTTGTCTTTCCATTCTGTACCATGTATCTTGTGGCTCTTGTGGGCAATAGTCTGATTCTGACAGTGATCAAGAAAAATACCTCTCTCCACCGGCCAATGTATCTATTCCTAGCTATGCTAGCCTTCGCAGAGCTTGGTGTCTCTGCTTCTACCCTGCCCACTGTGCTGGGCATCTTCCTTTTTGGTGCCAATGAGATCTGCTTTGAAGCCTGCCTATTGCAAATGTTCTCCATACATTCATTTTCCATCATGGAGTCAGGAGTTCTGCTGGCCATGTCTGTGGACCGCTTTGTGGCCATCTACAACCCTCTTCGGTACACCGCCATCCTGACCCTGCCCCGTATTGCTGGGTCTGCTGCTGTTCTTGGACTAAGGAGTGTGATGCTCATGTTTCCATTGCCTTTTCTCCTGAAACATCTGCCCTTCTGTGGCCACAATGTCCTCTCCCACTCCTATTGTCTTCACTCGGATCTGATCCAGCTGCCTTGTGGGAACACTCACCCCAACAGCATTCTGGGGCTCTGCATTGTGACTTCCACCTTTGGACTGGACTCAGTGCTCATTGTCATCTCTTATATGCTGATCCTGCACACAGTGCTGGGCATTTCCTCAGGGGAGGGCCGACGGAAGGCCCTTGGCACGTGTGTCTCACATATCTGTGCGGTCCTCGTGTACTACGTGCCCATGATCAGTGTGGCCCTGGTGCACCGCTTTGTGAAGCAGGCTGTACCTGCTGTCCGTCTGTTCCTGGCCAACGTCTATCTTCTGGTGCCTCCTGTGCTCAATCCCATCATCTACAGTGTTAAAACCAAGCAGATTCGCCAGGGGCTAATCCGACTCTTTCTTCAAAGAAAATAAGAACGGAGTTGGGGCGATGAGTGGGTTACCCTCAAAGCATTCAGGGTCATCATCCAAGGGGTCCAGGAAGGGAGGGAGTACTCATCACCTTCAAAGTTGGAAAGCTTGATAAAACTGCATGTTGATGAATATGCATTAGAGAGAATGTTCATTGTCCTATACTCCATGTTGTCATCTAAAATAGTACTGTTTAGTGTTTTGTCAACTATGTGTCAACTTAAAAGGCACCTACTCTTTAACACAGAAATTCCAAGTCTTAGCACACTTTCATGCTTTTTCTATTTTGTTATATATATATATATATATATAAATAAAATATATACACACACATATATATAATGTATCTATTACATATGTACACAAGGGTTTCTTGGTGGCTCAGATGGTAAAGAATCTGTCTGCAACAGGAGGATTTTATTATGTTTATAACAAAAGAGTGTTGAATGTTATATTCTTCAAATTTGATAAGCAATACACATAAAGTGAGAATTCCTTTTGTTCCTCTCTTCACCATATCATTGACTCCTTCAAAGGAGTTATTNNNTTATCAATTTAGTATGTGTTATTACATATACCAACAAATTGCTATTTTTATGTGTTCAAATTGTTGTACAAAAAGTATCAAACGTGTGTGTGTGTGATTTGTTATTTCTTTTTTTTTACTTTACTTTCTTGCTTATACATCTGGATTTTTTTCCTGAGGATATTTCTTAGTGTGGACAGATCCTATATCTGTGTTTATACTGGAAACCTTCTCAAACTTTGGGACAATTAGAATCAAGCTAAGTACTAAAACCAAAGTCCTATAACTGAGAATAAGTATTGAGAATAAGTCTAGAGGGAAGAGTTTTGTGAATCAGGAGTCTGCAAACTTCTTGAGGAATACTGACTTTGGGGAATAAGACTAATTCTTATGCTAAGACCTTATTGGAAGAAGGTTTTTAGAAGCTGACTGAGTCTGAATCATTGTAGACTGAATGTTAGCAAGGCAGTATGGGAAGGGAAATTTTTCTGATACCTTATTTTTCTTGGATTCCTATGGGCCTGTTTCTATCTTTCCCATAGTAGCATTCGTGGCTATGAAGACTAGTCATATTTTTTACTTCTTATTGTTTGTCTCATACCACACATCACAGTTGTAATCAAGTAGTTATTTTTATATTGCTTTACCTTTTAAATGCCTCTCTGGTCCACTATACTTTAATTTTAATAAGGCATGGACTCTGTCTTCTCTTCTCATTATGTACCTCCAGAGATTCCAGACATGCCTGAAATAAACTAGCTACTCAGTAAATATTTGGTGGATGAATAAATTAATTATTGAATGAATGAATACAGGTCTACACATATTTCCTTATCTCTTATGTTTATATCACCCAAAGAAAGATATGGATAGTTTTTATTTTTTACTTAATTAGGCTGTATCTGAATTTTGTTTCTAATCAAGGTTATTTTTCTCTTAACAGATTTTGTCTACTACTAAAATAAAAAGGTCATACATGATTTCATAATACAATATATTGGCATATCTTGGTGATATTGTGGGTTTGGTTCCAGACAACAGTAAACTAAATATCATGATTAAAAAAGTCATACAATTTTTTTTTTTGGTTCCTCAGTGTACAAAAAGTTATGTTTATACTATACCATAGTCTATAAAGTGTGCAATAGAATTAGGTCTAAAAAACAATGTACATACCTTAATAAAAATATTGTATTACTAAAAATTGCTAATGATTAGCTAAACCTTCAGTGAGTCTTAATTTTGTTGCTGCTAGAGGGGATTGCCCCCATGTTGATGGCTGCAGATTGATAGGGGTGGTGGTCGCTGAAGTTTGGGGAGGCTGTGGCAATTTTGTAAAGTACATTAACATGCATCAGTCGACTCTTCCTTTTATGAAGCAATTCTCTATAGTATGTTTGATTTCTGATAGTAATTTACCCCAGGTATACCTGCTTTCAAAATTGGAGTCAATGTCAAACCTTGCCACTGCTTTATCAATTAAGTTTATGTAATATTCTAAATTCTTTGTTTTAATTTCAACAGCCTTCAAAGCACCTTCACCAAGAGTAGATTTCATTTTGAGAAATAACTTTCTTTGCTCATCTATAAAAGGTGGCACCTCATCCCTTAAATTTTCATCTTGAGGTTGCAGCAGTTTAGTCACATCTGCAGGCTCCACTTCTAATTCTAGCTCTCTTGCTAAATCGACTATAACAGCACTTACTTTCTCCACTGAAGTCCTGAACCCCTCCAAATTACTCATGAGAATTAATACTTCTTTCAAATTCTTGTTAATGTTTACAGTTTGACCTCTTCTCATGAATTAGAAATGTTCTTAATGGCATCTCAAAAGGTGAATAATTTCCAGAAAAATTTTTTTCAATTTCCTTTTCCCAAAACCATTAGAAGAATCACTATATATTGCAATTATAGCACTATATTGACAAGGTACATTGACAATGAGCAGTCATACTGATACTTTTTTTTTTTTTTTGCTCAGCAGCAGTCCTCAGTATTCTTGACTGGAGAATCCCACTGATAGAGGAGCCTGGTGGGCTGCAGTCTCTATATATACATACACATATTCCACTTTGCTGTAAAGCAGCAACTCACACAACATTGTAAACCAACTATCCCTCAATAATTTTAAAAAGGTTCTATAAACGGTAAAATTTCTAAGCCAACTCTTTTTTTCCCTCTTGTCAATCAGAAAATTAACAAATGAAGCAGCCATCTACATATAATCAAGATTCATTTTGCTCAGCAATTTTAAATCATTTTAACATTGCATTCTGGAAATGCTCACTTTCTATTAGCTCTTCCATAGTCATTTTATGCTGGGAAGCCTTATTCATCATACCTTTCTGACTAATCTCCCCTTCCCTTGACCCTAACTCAATCTGGAACTTTTTCTCACAATAATATAACCCCTTGGATCCTGTCATCTCCTGATATTAAACATCCTTGATATTTATGGATATCAGCATTTTTGTACCTTGTTCCTTATATATTAAATATACATTTGTGAAAGCCATAGTCAATGATCATAGTAGAGGAATATATAATTTCTCTGGGATATAATTTTCTTATAGTAGTTTTAATAATAGCTAGCCTTTATGTACTTCCGATAATCTAGACACATTTCTAAGCAATCTGTATAAATGAATTATCTCATTTTCATACAGGATGCATTCAATTATTATTACTATTATTATATTCACTTCACAGAGGTACTGACTCAGTACACTTGCTTGTTTCTTTCAAGGATCCCTGGACATTGAAAAGAAGTGATGTAATTACCTAAGCAATTTCTCCTCGGGGAACCCAAGTCCCTCTCTCTTCCTCCACTCACCAGAACTGATCAGCTTACAAGGAAGGGCCCAGCATCCCCCTAGGATTAAGGGAAGTATTAAAGCCAATATGGCTGGCACTTGGTAAACTGAGCTCCCTAGTCCTACTTGATGTTCAGAGGTCAGGTCTGTTTGTGGTGAGTACTCAAGCCCATAATCTCCAGCCCTGCCTCCTGAAGCAGCTTTCAGAAGCAGTTGCCAAGAGTTTCAACTCTACTTCGCAATTTGCCCTCTAGATATTTCCATAGTCAGTGGCCATTTTTCTAGCTTCCTGAGCCTATGCAACAGGATGAGGAGATTTTTCTAAACTTGGTAGCAGATGAAGAACAAAATAAAAACATCCAACTGTCATAGATTTCAGAAAAAGTTTAGTCATCGTACTATCTTCAGTTGGTCATGCAATGTATATATCTTCTTTATATTCTCATGTGTTAAGTGGAAAGTCCTTGTGTCCTTGTTTCCCTCACAGACATAGTCTGAGTATGAGTGAGACAAAGACAAAAATATATCAATATTAATAGATATGTGGGGACAAACTGACTTTGGATGATTCCTTCTGATAATGCCTGAGGGTGGAGGTAGAAAGAGCAAGGGGTAATAACATTCAGTGATTGCTCAAAGCTCACATTAAACACCTAGAGCCACTCTGAGATGTAGGTATTCATATCTCTCTCTTTAAACATAAAGAAATAAAGCTTTACAGATGCTTAAGTAAATAAAGGTACTCTGCACATAGCATTCATTTCTAATTCTGCTCACTTTCAGAGAAGTAGGATGAGCTGGATCGCATACGCTTCTTTCTAAGGATTTGTTGTTTCTTATGTGTGCAATAGACTGCTGCTGCTGCTGCTGCTAAGTCGCTTCAGTCGTGTCCGACTCTGTGCGACCCCATAGACAGCAGCCTACCAGGCTCCTCCATCCCTGGGATTCTCCAGGCAAGAACACTGGAGTGGGGTGCCATTGCCTTCTCCTTCTCTGGTGCAATAGACTAAATTATGCCTTTTAATCTCTCTAAAACTGAAACACTCCTGTCATACAAATCGTAAACTCAGGGGAATAGTTGCCTTTTAATATCTTCTTTAAAAAGACCTGAGTTTTGTCTGAGAAGATTCTTGAGGATAGGAAGAATGAAAAAAAGCAATAATAATAATAATAAATAAAGGTAAGGGAAAAAAAGAAAAAACAAAAGAGAGCATGAAGAAGCAGAGAAGACAACTTCTAACAGGGGAGTGGAAACCCTAGATTCAAGTATCCTTCAAGACTGTGCCTTCCAAATATCTGGTCATTGGGAGTGAGATAGGCAAGAAATAGGGTGCAGTAGGATTGAGTACAGTGAGGCTACACGTAGAAGAGTCGCTTTTGTGCTCAGTTGCATCCGACTCTTCAGTCCTTGGGATTTCTCAGGCAAGAATATCAGAGTGGATCGCTTGCCTTTCTCCAGGGGATCTTTCCTACCCAGGGATTGAACATGAGTCTCTTGTGTCTCCTGCATTGACAGCCAGATTCTATCCAGAGGCAGACCTATATTTGGTCCTTGAAAGGATAAAGAAAGTTACGTTAGCCATCTGGAGGTGAGGAGAGAACAGGGAAAAGACCATTACAAGTAGGGTTCAGAAGTATCTCTCAAGTTTCTGAACCAAAGGAAGTTCTGATAACAATGATAATTTCTTGAGGTCAATAATGTGTCCCTGAAATTCCATGCCTTAAATTTTAGTTAAACCATGACACAGAGTTTTCCCCAAGCTAATATTTACTGATGTAAACTGCATCAGACCAAGACAGGTGCACAAGGATCCTGGATTTAGGCAGACAATGGTCTTTTATTTCATTTTTTCTTCTCATATTTTCATGAAAGTAAAAATTATAGGAAAATCAACAATTTTGATATCATATTACATCAACAGTTTTCACTTCCTCAATTATTTATTTTAGTCTTTGACAATGTAGGATCTTATACACTCACAGTGTAGTAATTTTTTCTATATTTTGTTACAGTTAAATTCTCCATTTAGCCTGAAAAATGTCCATTAATTCCTCAAGAAATAGCTGAAATGTTACTTTCTGAGGTAAGTTTCCCTGACTCTTAGAATAAAGTAGGTTTTTTCCTTCTAGTTCCTTCTCATTGTATTATAAACTTTCCTTTTGCAACACTTAACATAATTTAACTAGCTTAGAGAGAAGACCAGGGCATTTGGTGATTGCATTTGACTACTTATAGGAGAAAGTATGTTTTTTGACCTGCGGTTGAAAGTTGCTGAGATTTTCTGGGAAGATCTCTCCAGGAATCTGTGTTGCCAAGGTCCTTTATTCAGCAGTGGCTGGATAATAGTTCACATCAGGGAATTTCAGACAGGATTTCAGCAAGGGTGGAAATACATGCATGTGCAAACATGTGAGTAGATATGTGTGTGGGTATGTGTCTATGTGTTGGGTAGATGAGTTGAAAAATGCCTGTAGAGCCTCTCCTACCCTGCCAGTCTAAAACTCTATTGTTATTTCTGATCTAGACAGTGCTCAGCTTCAAAGGGACTCAATTTAGAAAAGTCATTTTATCTTCCCCTCTTTTGTCTTCCTCTCCTGTCCAAGAAAACCGTCCTTGACGGTCTGCTTATGTTTCCATTTTTGTTGCAATGTATTCAGAGATTTGTCTGAGCCAGAAAGAAGTCCCAGTGGGTCAGATCGGTTGTGTCTGAGAACTGTGATTTGAAAGATTGTGAAGACCATCATAGCAGTCTTTTCATGAGCCTGAACGTCTCCATACTAATACACCAACTTTGGTTCCTACCGTATTCTGTCCTTTACGCATAATCTATGAAGGTGCTTCCTAGTCCTTTCAAAGCCCAAAACAGCTAACACCAGTGAGTGTCCAAATTCTATTCTTTTCTAGTTTAACTTTTTTGGACTCTCGCTCCAGGCTCTGGTCATCACACTTCTCAGGCTTATTTTGGAACTCAATTATTTGTATATCTATATATGTTTATCAGGTATTTTTCACTGTTTCTATATAGTGACCTTTTGCCTTATATCTAGATACTTGCCAAAAATATCTGTATTCATCTATTACTAACATTATCCCATATCTTATGCTAGGCTTCCCTAGTAGCTCAGCTGGTAAAGAATCCACCTGCAGTGGAAACCTGGGTCCAATCTCTGAGTTGGAAAGATTCCCTAGAGGAGAGCATGGCAACCCACTTCAGTATTCTTGCCTGTAGAATCCTCACGGACAGAAAGTCATATAGGACTGAGTGACTAAGCACAGCAGACAGTATGCCGAGATTGCCTACACACACCTTCTCTCCAGCAGCTTTCCAGGCTCAAGCATTTTCATACCACGACTTGACAGCCATTTCTCCCTTAGCAGATTCAAGGGGCACTACCATTTATAGGGATAATTTTCTACTAACCTTGAACTTCCTTCTGTTGGATACTATCACCTCCTTGTAAGTGGGAATTTCCTGATGATCATCATCAGTTTTCAGGCATGAGACATTTAACCACATTAATCTGTGACTTTGTCTTGTTCTTCCCTTTCCTTAGTGTCCAGGAGTCAGTTTCCATTATAATGTCATCTCACTAGTTTGCCTTTAATTATCAAGGAAGCACTGATTTTACTGAATGAGATTTCAACATGAGGAACTCCAGTAGTACTTTGGAGTCCCTACCTACAATGTTCATCCTGGTTGGCATCCCGGGACTGGAGGCAGAGCACATCTGGATATCCATCCCCTTCTGCTTGATGTACACTATCATCTTCCTTGGGAATGGTGCCATTCTTCATGTCATCAGGACAGACCCTGCCCTACACCAGCCCATGTACCTTTTCCTTGCCATGTTGGCACTGGCTGAAGTCGGTGTCTCTGCATCCACTCTGCCTACAGTGCTAGGTGTTTTCCTTTTTGGTATCACCGAGATTAGTTTCAATGCATGCCTTCTCCAGATGTTCTCCATCCATTCTTTCTCCATTATGGAGTCTGCTGTGTTGCTCTCCATGTCTGTTGACCGATTTGTGGCCATCTACAACCCACTGCGCTATACAGCCATCCTAACCATGCCCCGCATTATTGGCATGGCAGCTAGTATTGGGTTGAAAAGCATTGTGCTCATGGCCCCACTGACCATTCTCCTAAGGTACCTGACCTTCTGTGGCCATAATATCCTCTCCCATTCCTATTGTCTTCACCCCAACCTTATCCATCTACCTTGTGGGGATACTACTATCAACAATATCTATGGGCTTTTCATCGTTACTTCCACCTTTGGGTTTGATTCGCTCCTCATTGTGGTCTCCTATGGGTTCATACTCCACACTGTACTAAGCATTGCCACTGGGGAGGGGCAGAGGAAAGCACTCAGCACATGTAGCTCACACGTCTGTGCTGTACTCTCTTACTATGTGCCTATGATTGGCTTGTCTATGGTGCACCGCCTTGGATATCATGTGTCCCCTTTGCTCCATGCTATGATGGCCAATGCTTACCTCTTCTTACCACCTGTTGTCAATCCCATTGTCTACTGCATTAAGACCAAGGAAATCCGTCGTGGCATTTCCTGGATATTATCAGAGAAGAAAGCCAGAGTTTAGACAAAGGACAAAGTAGAAAGAGACTTTTTCTATAATCACAGGTGGTCCCAGCTTGCATGTTATACAAATGATGTTACCTTAAAATATGGTACCTAACAGCCCTGGTGGCTCAGAGGTTAAAGCGTCTGCCTCCAATGCGGGAGACCCAAGTTCGATTCCTGGGTCGGGAAGATCCCCTGGAGAAGGAAATGGCAATCCACTCCAGTATTCTTGCCTGGAGAATCCCATGGATGGAGAAGTCCTAGTAGGTTACAGTCCATGGGGTCACAAAGAGTCGGACACGACTGAGCGACTTCACCTTACCTTACCTTACCCTTAACAGGAGGTTGGGCTTCTCTGGTGGCTCAATAGTAAAGAATCCTCCTGGAATGCAGGAGCCTCAGGAGATGTGGGTTTGATCCTTGGGTTGAGAAGATCCCCTGGAGAAGGAAATGACAACCCACCCCAGTATTCTTGCCTGGAGAATCCCATGGATAGAGGAGCCTGGCTCGCTACAGTCCACAGGGTAGCAAAGAGCCGGATATAACTGAAGTGACTGAGCACAAGAGGAGGTTATCCACAATATGGCAGTGAACAGGAGCTGGGGTGCAAGTGGAAAGGGATTATGTGTGACAAAGCAGTGTAAAGCACTGATGTCGTTTTAAAACATGTTGTGTGCAATACCTTGCACAGATGGAACAAGAGTGCCAGAAGGATTGTTTATGAAGACACAGAACTCCACATAAGGAAAAAAAGTAATCAGAAATTGGAAGATGTCCTGGGAAATTATTGAGTCAACTGTTCTAGGAAAAGAGAAAGTGCAAGGATTTACATTTTCTTGAGTTGTTAGTACTCAAGCTCAATAACAGAAGGACATACTAAGAGTTCACACTGAGTAGACTTTCAGTACTGGCTCCGACGTAGCATTCACTCTTTCTCACCAAGACTCCCAAGTTTGGAGTCTGAAGATTGCAAATCTTGCTCGTGATGCAGAAGTCTGAAGGTCTCCCACACATAACACAGGATCTTTCAAAAAAGCAAAATCCCCTTTGTGGTCATTAATATGCTCTATCTGATTTGATATTTCTTTGCAGATATTTGGAACAATGTAAAAATTTAACATTTACATTTTATGGAAAGTAACTAAGACTTTTGAGATGAAAAATGTACACTAGGAAGTTTATATTTATTATTTCAATTACTCCCCACAAAAATCCTATGAGTTATACTCAATGCAATTATTATTTTTCAGGTGAAAACTGATGCTTAGATATAGTAAGTATCTTACTGAAACCTATACATCCAAAAATTAGCAGTGGAATCCAGTTGGATCAAGCTCCAGCATAAAAGCTTAAACTATACTGTCAACTAAGCAAGAACTGAAGCTCTTTGAATCCTCTCAGTAGTCAGTCAAATATCATTAACTGGACAAACTCAGTGGGTCAGAAAGAAATTTATCTTTGCTTACTTATTCCACAAATCTAGACCCTAGGTACAATGTGAGGACAAAAGAAACTAAGCTCCTCATGGAGCTTAGAAACTATTTTTTTTTTTTCTGCCACTACAGGGTTCAAGTTTATGCTTCCCAAAATGGTGTTTAGAACCAATTTTAAATAAACCTTGTAATACTTTTGAATAAAGTAAATAGTTTTTGAATATGAATCTAATTTTTAAAATCTTTGTTTGTGTTGTATGTTGTAGAGATGCCAAAAAAATCCAAAGATTTTTTTTAAGTTAATTATGTAACTCTACCACCAGGTTTCTAGATACTCTTTTTCCATATACTCTGACCTGGGGGTCTTCAGTTGTTTGCAACTATATCCTAGATTCACAGCCTGCTGATGGATGGTAGAACTCTGAAGAGAATTATGACTTAGAAATATCAAATGAAACCAAGCAGGTAAACCCACAGGAAGAGGAATCCCATAGATAACCAGAGAAGTGAGTGAATGGTGATTCCCTGGGAGGAGAAAGGAATCCAGGATATCACTAGAGTGTCTGGAGAAAGATATTCTATAGCTAAAAGTTTAAGTAAGAGATGATGGGACCAGGTTGGCAGGTGGTTTGACATAAAATGAAGATCTTATGTGCTCACTTCCATTTTCTCTCTCAGATTACATGATGAATCCTCAGGCTTCTAGAATATTATTAATTCTATATTCAAGGCCATCAAAGACAGTTACATTCTGTTATAGCTAGAGTTTATCATTAGTTATCAGGTCATGGTTAATTTAGCTCTATCCTAGAAAGAACTCTGTACACCATGCCTTGTCTAGCTAGCTCCAATCTTTCCAGTCTGAATCTTTCTATCTTCCTAAGGTCCAGACTCAAACACAACTTCAGATCAGACAAAATTCTAGAAAATCACACAGTGAAAATAATTTAGAAGTCTCTGTATCTGTGCTGTGTATGCTCAGTCATATCTGACACTTGGAGATCTCAGGGAGTGTAGCCCACCAGGCTCTTCTGTCCATGGGATTTTCCAGGCAAGAATACTGGAGTGGATTGCCATTCTCTCCAAGGGATCTCACCTACCCAGAGACTGAACCTGCATCTTCTTCATTGACAGGCAGATTCTTTACCATATCCATATGGGAAGTCTTTGGGTGTCTATAAAATTGAATAATAAATAGAATCCAATGTGACTATGAAAAAAATATTGTTTGTCTTTATATTTTTCTTCCTTTATGTTTACTATCTTAACTTAAAATTTAGACCTTTGACACCACCTTGATTGTTTATTCTCACAATAGGACAAAATTGTGT
>SJYQ01005376.1:302566-370259 GCA_006410935.1 Redunca redunca
ATGGATTTAAATCAAATTTTACTTTTAATATATAAAAATTTGTATTATGCTCATGTTGTTTTGATCAATTATGTATTAATATCAGAAAAATAACTCAATAGAGAATACATTTTTAGAACAATACTCTATATGTGACCAAATTTTAAACATAAAATTTAAATATATATACATATTTCTTGGAAAATATTGTGAAAGATAAACCACTAAAATTTTTCCAAACAGAAAAATATATTGTATGTATTACAAACTCTTTGGTGGAGGTAAAATACAAATTTGAGTTTGAGGAGAAAATGGACTAACATAAAAATATGTGAATGGAATGTTAAAGAATATGTTTGTGCATATTTAACTTCATAATGTCTGGTATCAAAATATGCATTTAGTTTACATTAGTTATTTTAAACTGATATAACAATTTATTTTAAACTTGATATATTTATGAAAGTGAAGCATTAGTCTCTCAGTCATACCCAACTCTTTGTGAACCCATGGACTATAGCAGCCTGCCAGGCTCCTCTGCTCATGGAATTCTTCAGTCAAGAATCCTGGAGTGGGTTGCCATTCCCTTCTCCAGGGGATCTTCCCAACCCAGGGATCAAACCTGGGTCTCTGGGATGCAGGCAGATTCCTTATCATCTGAGTCACCAGGGAAGCCTCAGTATATTTACAATATATCCAAAATGTGTGCTCAACAACTATGTAAATCTATGATAAAATTTTAGGTTTTAACCTGAAAATGCCTAAAAGGATATCTAGTTTTTTCCTATTAATTATTTTATATAGACAATGTAAAAATTTGGTAACCACTATTTTAAACAGACCAAGCATTTCAAAAAGTTCACTGATTAAAGGTAACCCTGATGACGTGAATGAGCTCAGGAGGAATAGCATACAGTGAAAACAAAAACATTTCCCTTGCATGTGTAAGCCCTGAAGTGTAAGAGGCTGAGATCCGAGGCCAGTTACTGATCAAGCAGCACAAGCCTATCAACCCACCATACACAGACCTCTATTATTTAGGAGGCATGAAGACATACTCTCTCATTTGACCGAAGGTTTCCAGGAAACCACAGACCACCACAGGCAGAAGCAAGAAGTGCCAACTAGAACTCTGCTGACAGTATAAGAGAAGAGGGGGAGCAGAAGGAAAGATACAAGCATACCTGCTTCAGGGCATGGTGAGGATAGGAGTAGGGAGTGCAGATATCCAGACCCCAGAAAAACAGGACCCAAAGCTCTACCGAAACAGAATTCTGTTGGTGTTTCTGTTGGGATTTTTCAGATCTGAAATCTGGTGGGTAAGGTTGTCCATATTTTACTTGATACCTAAGTTGAGGCCATTTACTCAGCTGTTCATCCTCAGAATCTCCTGGCACATAAAATTTTGCTAGCCACTATTCTAAACAGACTGAATAGTCTGAGAGTAGACACCACTGGATAGTAAGCTGGGGGGAAGAGTCTGATTCCGTGTATAACACGAAGGAAGTTGTTTTATACGTAGTTTTACCATAAATTTACTGTTTAAACAAGGATACTTTTGAGAGGAAGAAGGATTGCTGTTAATAGCGATGCTGAGAAAAATAAGTGTAAATCATGACTATCTGGGACAATCCAAAAAGTACACTTATCTTGCTCAAAGTCATATGACTAGGATGCTCTTTTATTGGGAGTAGATTTTTAATATCTGTCTGACCCATCAAAGCAAGAACCTGTTGTATTTCAATTCAAATATCATTAAGTCTCAAGCCTCTATGGGTAACTTCCTATTTATCAGATGGTTTGGTGTGAGCTTTGAGGAAAACAGGCAAAGGGCATTCAAGATCTCAAGTTGATCATAACTGTCAGAGAGGGCATGTGTCTGGGCACATACAGACACACCTATGTGGATAACATGTGAGATGGCAAGGAGTCAAGGTAACTCCTGTGATCCAGATTCAAGCCCAAGGCAATGTTTTGAGTTTCTCACTCCTATTCTTCCCCAGAAATCCTGGTGTGGAGCTTAGCCTACAGAAGAAACACCACCAGAGTTTATGGACTGATTCAAAGTCCCTCTCCCCTTGGAATGACTCAAAGTAATTCTCTCTTGCAGAAAAACAAGGTGACAATTCCCCGTTGGATTGGTTTGGTCTTGACACTGTAGATGATGGGATTGAGCACAGGAGGGACAAAGAGGTAGACGCTGGACATGAGTGTGTGGGCCAGAGGTGAGGCATGCTTGGCAGCACGATGCATCACAGACACACCAATCATAGGCACATAGTATACAAGTACCGCACAGATGTGTGACACACACGTATTAAGGGCCTTCCACCGTCCCTCCCCAGAAGCAATGCCCAGCACTGTGTAAAGAATCAACATATAGGAGACCACAATCAGTAGTGAGTCCAGTCCAAAAGTGGCCAAGACAATGGCCAAACCCAGGATGCTATTGAGCTTAGTGTCAGCACAAGGCAGCTGGATCAAGTCTGAGTGGAGGCAGTAAGAGTGGGAGAGGATGTTAGTGTGGCAATAGGGCAGTAACCTCAAGAGGACTGGAAGGGGAGCCATGAGTATCACACCTTTTAGTGTAATGACCAGACCGATGGACACAATCCGGGGCAGGGTGAGGATGGCTGTGTAGCGCAGTGGATTGTAGATGGCTACAAAGCGATCATAACTCATAGCCAGCAGGACCCCTGACTCCATGCAGGAGAAAGTGTGGATGAAGAACATCTGGGCAAGGCAGCCATCAAAGTCAATCCGGCAGGCATCAAACCAAAGAATGCCCATGACAGTAGGCAGTGTGGACACAGAGACCCCCACCTCAGTGACAGCCAACATGGAGAGAAACAGGTACATGGGCTCATGTAAGGCAGGATCTGCTTGCACTGCTGCGATGATTAGGCTGTTGCCCACAATAGCTACAGTGTACATGGTGAAGAAGGGGATGGACAGCCAGCCATGTTGGGCCTCTAATCCTGGAATGCCGGTCAGGAAGACAGATAGGAGGTCAAGACTTTCATTGCTCTCAGCTTTCATGCCACCAACAGCAGTGATCAGTCTTTACCTGCCACTTGAAAAAAAAAAAAAATCAGTTAACTCCCACCCTTGAAGCCTTCTGCCTTAGCAGCCTACCTCAAAGTGTGAAGAAGAGAGAGATGGAAAGACATGGAGGAAATTGGAGTCATCTACATTATTCCTTATAAAAGTATTCTCACCTGCTATTCCCCTGACAGTGAGAGCCCTAAAATTTTATGCATAAAAGACATATTTGAGACTACCCAATCTTATGAAAGATAGCATCATTTAAAAATTGAGAAGCATAGGAATAAATCAGAAATGGGTCAAAATCAATACTCAATCAATTAATACATGATTTAACTTGTGAAAATAATAATATTCTCTTACTTGGATATAAGAAATAAATGAAAAAAAATAGCTTCATATGTTCAGTGTTTCAGAGCTCTGCAAATGGATTCTCACAGACCTCAATTTGGAGCCCAATTTACAGTTTACGCGCAGTGTGACCTTGAACAGGTAACGTAACTTTTCGAGGCCTCTGTGTTTCTATATCTAAAATAGAAAACTAAAATACATCTATTACATATGGACATTGTAAAAGTAAACATGATATCATATGGTATGTATGGACAAACCTCATTTGTCACAAAGAGTAAAAATGAAGGCTTATAAACACTACCCCCTGACCCATGGCATGGAGGAGGAACATGAATGATGGTGAAGAGTAAAGAACAGCACCCAGGAGCACACAGCTTCAGGGAAATAATTCAGTCTTTGTGCGCTAGAAAGGATAACCAGATGGGCAACTGTTTCTCTACCAAGCTGCCTCATTTCAGTCCCATAACAACCATGTTAAGTGACTGTCCTTAAGGCATTAAGTGGCTAAATTGGGACTAGAATCTAATGCTTTCAACTGTAAGTCCTGTGGTCCTTCCTGTGAAACCCAGCCTTCTGAAATTGCAGCCACCTAAGTAAGAAGACTGTGTGGATCACATAAACTGGAAAATTCTGAATGAGGTGGAAATACCAGACCACCTGACCTGCCTCTTGAGAAACCTGTATGCAGATCAGGAAGCAACAGTTAGAACTGGACATGGAACAACAGACTGGTTCCAAATAGGAAAAGGAGTACCTCAAGGCTGTATATTGTCACCCTGCTTATTTAACTTATATGCAGAGTACATCATGAGAAACCCTTGCCTGGAAGAAGCACAAGCTGGAATCAAGATTGCTGGGAGAAATATCAATAACCTCAGGTATGCAGATGACACCACCCTTATGGCAGAAAGTGAAGAGGAACTAAAAAGCCTCTTGATGAAAGTGAAAGAGGAGAGTGAAAAAGTTGGCTTAAAGCTCAACATTCAGAAAACAAAGATCATGGCATCTGGTCCCATCACCTCATGGGAAATAGATGGGGAAACAGTGGAAATAGTGTCAGACTTTATTTTTTGGGCTCCAAAATCACTGCACATAGTGACTGCAGCCATGAAACTAAAATACACTTACTCCTTGGAAGGAAAGTTATGACCAACCTAGATAGCATATTCAAAAGCAGAGACATTACTTTGCCAACAAGTTCTGTCTAGTCAAGGCTATGGTTTTTCCAGTGGTCATGTATGGATGTGAGAATTGGACTGTGAGGAAGGCTGAACACCGAAGAATTGATGCTTTTGAAGTGTGGTGTTGGAGAAGACTCTTGAGAGTCCCTTGGACTGCAAGGAGATCCAACCAGTCCGTTCTAAAGGAGATCAGCCCTGGGATTTCTTTGGAAGGAATGATGCTAAAGCTGAAATCCAGTACTTTGGCCACCTCATGTGAAGAGTTGACTAATTGGAAAAGACTCTGATGCTGGGAGGGATTGGGGGCAGGAAGAGAAGGGGACGACAGAGGATGAGATGGTTGGATGGCATCACCGACTTGATGGATGTGAGTTTGAGTGAACTCCAGGAGTTGGTGATGGACAGCGAGGCCTGGAGTGCTGTAATTTATGGGGTCGCAAAGAGTTGGAGACGACTGAGCAACTGAACTGAACTGAAGTAAGAAGATGGTAGAGATATTGGGAAGTTCATCATCTTCACCTTCACAGGCAGAGCAAAGTAGAGAATGACAGACAGATTTATTTTTCCTGCCTCCTAAGCAGACTAGGAGATTTACTTGCTTTATCTTCCTCTTCCTTGTTTTTGAACTCCCACTGCCACTCATAGTCAACACCTTTATTTTTTCTGCAGCTCTTCCTATTACTACTTAAGTGGAAATAATAGCCTCATCTATGACTTTAAAATATTTTATACATACTTTTTATTTTATGAGAAGTGCCTTTAAATCTGTTCTCCTTTGGAATCTTAGGTAAACTTGTGTTTGGTTTATTCTTGCCTCCCACTGCTTCATGCTTCTAACACAAAGACATGCTCAGTAATTCATGAATTAATAAAAGCATGAGCACATTGTTCAGGGTCATAACTGAAGTACATTCAGTTCTGGGTTCCACTCTCTAGATCAAAGTTAAACCAATGGGACACACACAGAGATAGAGGGGACCAAGTCATATAAAGAGCCCTGAAGGAACCAGTGATGCTTTTTTTTCTGAGAAGAGACTGCAGCAGAGATGGACGGGGATGGATGTAAGAGGTAGTGAGTGACAGATGGAGATGACAATTTAGGGTCCAGGTATGGAAGATTTTTCTGAGTCAAAGCTACAAGATGAGACAATAAGTTTTTGTCAGTGAAAATGTTCAAGAACAATTGCCACA
The DNA here is from genome assembly GCA_006410935.1 of Redunca redunca. Classification (NCBI taxonomy): domain Eukaryota; kingdom Metazoa; phylum Chordata; class Mammalia; order Artiodactyla; family Bovidae; genus Redunca; species Redunca redunca. Next base: position 308,317 of record SJYQ01005376.1, read on the forward strand.
ACTGTGTAACCATTGATGGAAATGCTAGGGTTAGAATTCCAGCAGCTGCTGAACTGGAATTAAGGCACTTTCAAGTCTCCTTCTGCCTTGGGTCCTGATGTTCCAGGAGGTCAAAATCTCTCCTGGTCTGTGATGCTGACAATATCATGACTTCGGTTCTGTGTGAAATAGAACAGAGGCAAGCTCTCAGCCCCTGTCATGGGATTGCCATGTGTCCTTCACTGATAGAGCCATCTCTGTAGCCTTATCTAAAAGTGGTGTCCTGGAGGACACCTGGTGCTGGAAAGTATATTACTCTTTTTTTTTTCTTTTTTAAGAAAATATACATGAAACTAAGATTTTGGAATTAAAAAAATTTTTTTTCCATTGAAAGGGTTATACATTATGAGCAAGAGGGATCCACTCCTGGAATTTGAGAATGGGTCAACAGACAAAACTCAATCTGATATGTCATCGTAATAGAATGAAAGGAAGCAACTCAGATCATCTCAACTGATCCAACAAAAGAATCCGACAAAAGGGAATTTTATTTTTATTTGTTTTAAACCCTTCCATCATAAGCCAAACAAATGATAGCAAATACACAAGCACACACTTGCATGGACAGAAATTCACTCAAAGACACAGAGATTTGAGAGAGGCTGAGGGAATCACACAGGGGCAAGAGAAAATTATAGACTGAAATACACTTCTTGCACTCATACAAATAGATTTCAGACTCACCTGAAAGAGCTCAATGAAGGGAGAGTTGGCTTGAAAGACAAAGAACCTGAGCTCACAGTGTTTCCAGAATGGACCTCAAGCAGGTACTAGCCTCAGACAGGTAGACTTTATGTCTCTGAATATGAGTTCCTAAGGCACCAAAGCCTCTGGGGTCCTGCTTTGCCTGAGTGTGATACTGTGTTGGTAAAGGGGGAAGAAAAGGAGGATTAGATATCACTTGGGAACAGAGGAGGAAAAAGAAAAACTACCCCTGGAGACACTGCCCTCTCTCCAAAGAGGAAATAAAATTCCAACTGCGTCCTTGCAATGAAGAGGAGAATTTCCCTCCAAGCTCCATAGCAACATTCTTCCTATCCCAATTATCCAGTCTCAAAATCAGAATTCTCAGCACAGAACTCAGAGTTAAAATCCCCAGATTTGGGGCTTAAAATCCACATTTTAGGCAGAACCTAAAGCTTTACCCTCTAAGGCACCAGGGAAGCCCTAAATAGTACACAGTTGTTGTGTGTGTTCAGTCATGTCTGACTCTTTGTGACCCTTTGGACTGTAAAGGACCCAGACTCCTCTGTTCATGGGATTTTTCAGACAAGAACGCTGGAGTGGGTTGCCATTTCCTTCTCCAGGTGATCTTCCCAACCAAGGGGTCAGAGTGATGTCTCCTGCATTGCAGGTAGATTCTTTACTGTTGAGCCTCTGGGAAGCTACATGGTGTCTCAGAGAGTAAAGAATCTGCCTGCAATGTGCGAGACTTGGGTTCAATCCCTGGGTTGTAAAGACTCCCTGGAGAAGAGAATGGCAATCCACTCCAGCATGCTTGTCTTGGTGGACTGCAGTCTATGGGGTCTCAAAGAGTTCCCATGGACTGAGCATGTAACACTTTCACTTTGGGGGCTTCCCAAGTGGTACTAGTGGTAAAGAACCTGCTTGACAATTCAGGAGACATAAGAGACATGGGTTCGATCCCTGGGTTAGAAAGATCCCCTGGAGAAGGAAATGGAAACCTGCTACACTATTCTTGCCTGGAAAATTCCATGGACAGAGGAACCTAGTGGGCTACAGTTCATGAGACCACAAAGAACTGGACAGGACTGAGAAAACCTATTTAAAGCATAGACCCAATGGGCAAACTCCAGAACTCAGAGCCAAGAAAACAGACCTTGAAGTGCAGAGCTATTCCCAAGATTTAACCAACAGATCATATGACCATGGCTACCTCCATCCACTTATAACTGGTGTTTCCTGCTCAATTCCCACTCCCATCACCTCCAATCCAACCCTCTACCAAGTTCTACAAGACTGAGATCTCATCCAGGAGAGACATCCCCACTGAAAGACCACTGAGTTCAAAGTCACATAGATGTGAGTTTGAGCCCTAACCTTGCTATCTACTAGTTCCATAATTTCATGAAACTAGTACTATTTCAAACTGGTACCTGATCTGTAAAAAAAAAAAAAAAAAATAGACCCTGTCTATAAGGGATTCAAATAAAAAGAAGAAAGTGATCTTTAAAAATGTGATTGTACTACATGTGGTAATTATACTCATTAGAAGTTCTGTTAAATGTTCTAATTTCACACACTCCAAATAGTTTATTTTCCCAAATAACTGATCTTCCCATTAAGTATTTCATTTTACCTCCTCCTTGTTTCAGTTTCAGACAGAGTAAAGGTGTACTGAGGGAAAGAATGGTGGGAGTTCTCTCTATTTTTTCTATCAAGTCATGGGATGGTTAGGGGATGGAAAAAAATATGGATATAGAAGAAATTTTTCCTTCTCCGTGTGGAACTTTGATGTATCTTAGAGAGGTAGTTTGAAAACTCTTTCTGCTTTCCATCAGTGTAGAATCCACTAAGTAAAAATTAATGGGTTAGGAATGAGAAGATATAATTAAAGGGAATGCAGAAAACAGTCTTGTGAATAAGGTCATAGAATTATGGAGAATAGAGAGACCTACAATGGTGCCTCAGGTTGAGCATAATAAGTTCCTTGTGAGGAGAATCTAGGCTTTGAGAAGACTCAGAGAGAAGTGACTCTTAACTATGTCATTAGAGGCAGCATAATTGGAAATAAGCATCATTTTTGATACAGTCTTTCATTTATTTAACTAGTCATTTGGTTGTTGATTTAATTCACATGCATTGGGCATATCAAACACTGTGCTAGGTGTAAGATTTTAGATTTGACTATGATTTCATTATCTCTTTTTCAACTTTTGAAAAGTCTTCTTTCAAGACTTAGTGTCTGCCACTATTTCATGAGAAAAGAAGTCAGGGAAAATAGTATTTGTTCATTACAAGAGTGATAATGCCAAAAATAATGTTTGTGCAAATCCCAACAACAGGGATCTATTACAAGTTAGGGCTTCCCTGGTGGCTCAGATGGTAAAGAGTCTGCCTGCAATGCAGGAAACACAGGTTTGACCCCTGGGTTGGGAAGATCCCCTGCAAGAGGGCATAGCAATCCACTCCAGTATTCTTGACTTTAGAATCCCATGGACAGAGAAGCTTGGTGGGCTACAGTCCATGGGGTCCCATAGAGTTAGACTTGACTGAGTGACTATCACTTTCACTTTCATTTATGGAAAAATTATGAAGCATTTTGCCCCACAGAGCTTAAATAGGGAAATTGTCTTGTGGTGTTTAAATCAAAATTTTTTTCAGTGGAGCAAAGAAAAGATAGGCACAATGCAGGTACTTGTTTGGTGCAGAAAAATAGAATCACACTAAGAATTTCTCATTTTAGAAAAGGAATACACACTTCAGAAGGAAGTTAATGGCGTTTGTAGAAAACAAAAAAGTCTCAGAAGAGGTCTTGATCAGGAGACTTGTATGCATGGAAAACTCACCCCAAGAACTCTTGCAAGATTCTGTATCTCGGTGTAACATCCAACTAATTATTTTCCCTTCTATATTGTATTTACTTAGAGGGTAGGCTTCTAGTTGGATTTTACCTGAATTTAGGATTTCAGGTTAGTTGAGATCTTAGCAGGTGAAATTGGGAGAAAAGAAAGGAATCTAGTGATGAGGCAGGAGCCTGAGTGCTAGTGAAGAGGCTGGAGATTGTTCAGCCCATTTAAGTCATTTCTGTGTTCCACGTGCACCACTTTGTGGAGATAAGAGGTTATAACTCGGTGTATCCCTTTACCACCAACACCTTACACCTAGTTGTCAGGCACTCAATTTCTTCCAGCTTTAAAAATCACCTGCAAGCTTAGGCTTCCCAGGTGGTGCATTGATAAAGAATCCATCTGCTGATGCAGAAGATGCAAGAGACACAGGTTCGATCCCTGGGTCTGGAAGATCCCTGGAGCAGGAAATGGTCACAGAGTTCATTATTCTTGCCTGAAGAGGCTATAGCCCATGGGGTCACAAAGAGTCCAGTTCGACTGAGCACACACACACAATCTTAGGCAGTCTCTCAGGATAGATCTTGTTTCCAGAGCTTCTTAGTGTGAAACCCTCCCCTTTGTCTAAACAAAACTGTTTGCAATTTTCCCAAACAGTCTAGACCAATAGTCTAGTTTAAAGGTTTTCAACCTGTAATATATATCAGATTTGCTTGGAGGACTTATTAAAAATACATATTGCTGGACCTCACCACCTAAGAGTTTCTGATCAGGATACCTGAGGAAAGGCCTGAGAATTTGTATGCCTAACAATTTCCCAAACAATGCTGATGACACTAGTCTGGGAATCACACTCAGAACTAGTTTTTCAGACCTTTATTATTCATGATCTTTGTTATTTTTGTTGCACATTAGATAACCATAACCTTAGAAGGGTTAAAAAAGAGAAACACTATGCCTCTCAACCTTTAATCACCCCCAAGGTCTTATTAAAAGCAGTTTGAATTCAGTAGGTCTTGTTCAGGGTCTAAGATTCTGTTTCATTAACAAACCACCAGATATAACGATTCTGTTGTCCACTGGACCACACTTGGAGTACAAGGTCTAAATACGCTTGCCTAAATATTTCTTTCCTCAAGCAGTTTGTTATGCCAAGATCACTACTTTCCTGTCTTTCTGCCACCCTGACCAACTACCATAGCCCTTCTCTTCCTTCATAGTCTATCTCACAAACAGAAAAAAAATTTTTATTTCCACAAACCAATGGGCCCTTTCTCCCCATGCATGCTAAGTTGTTTCAGTCGTGTTCAAATATGTGTGACCCTATGCACTGTAGCCCACCAGGCTTCTCTGTCTATAGGGTTCTCCAGACAAGAATACTGGAGTGGATTGTCATGCCCTCCTCCAGGAGATCTTCCTAAACTAGAGATCAAACCCACATCTCCTTCATTGGTGGGCAGGTTCTTTATTACTAGTGCCACATGGAAAGTGCCCTTTTCCACCCAATGAAGCACCAAACTTCCACTGAATTTTGTCTTCAGTGTATCATTTCCTCACTCTCGGTAGTAGTAGAATTGTGTTCAAGGGTAAGTGCACTGTAGAGCTTCCAATATTTTCACATATGTCAAATATATTTCAGGACATCTTTATTTTTATGGTTTTTCCTTGATAAATCTAGCTCTTAAGAATATGTCTTATTCATCATTATAACATTGCTAGCAACTAGCACAAAGTTTTTCATAGAGTAAGTGTTCAATACTTATGTCATTTTATTGAGTCCAGTGTTCCTTTATTAGTTCCATATTCACAGCTATCAAGATCCTGGTCCTTTTCCTTGTTTTAACATTCCTAAAGTCAAAAAAAGTCCCAGTCCTTCCTCCAAAGTGGTTCTCTCAGGGTCTGCAGCATTCTTCAGCCCCAAGACTTACAGAAGACTTGACGGATCCCTCTGCGTATCTCCTTTGTCTTCACACTGTAAAGGATGGGGTTGAGCATGGGGGGTATAAACAGGTAGACATTGGACATCATGACATGAACAACAAGTGGGGCACTTTTCCAGAAGCGGTGGATCATGGAGACAGCGATTATAGGCACATAAAAAGCCAGTACTGCACAGATGTGGGACATGCAGGTGTTGAGAGCTTTGAACCTCTGCTCCCGGGATGCTATTGCCAGCACAGCTCTCAGGATCAATGTATACGAAAGCAGGATAAAAGTTGAGTCTATGCCATAGGTAAAAATAACCACAAAGAGCCCATAGATGTTATTAACTTGGATATCTCCACATGCCACTTTCATGAGATCTGGATGGAGGCAGTACGAGTGATGTAAAACATTGCCTTTGCAGAAGGGCAGTCGTTTTACCAGAAAGGGGAAAGGGAAGAGAGTGGTGAAACTTTTGGCAAGGATGCCTAGGCCCATAGCCAAGATGCGGTTGTTGGTGAGCACAGTTGCATAGTGTAGTGGATCACAAATAGCCACAAAACGATCAAAGCTCATGGCCAGCAGTATGCCTGATTCCATGAAAGAGAAAGTATGAATGAAGAACATCTGAACCAAGCAGGCATCAAAGTCAACATGACGATAGTTGAAGCAGAAAGTAGCAAGCACGGTGGGAAGTGTAGAAAAGGACACTCCCAGATCATTGAGAGAAAGCATAGAGAGGAAGTAGTACATGGGCTGGTGTAGAGTAGGCTCTCGAATCACCAAAACAAGGATGGTGAGGTTGCCTATGATGGAAATCAGGTAGAGGATGCAGAAAACCAGAGCAACCCACGCTTGACCTGTCTGCATCCCAGGGATGCCTGTTAGCTGGAGTGTGGCTGGCTGGAAGGGGGTGCCATTGAGGCCCAACATGGCAGGCAGATTTAAGAACACAGATGGGGGATGTGCCCAAGAGGGTGTGGGAATGTTCTTCACTCTTTTTCAGACATCCTATCTCCAACACGAAAGGTCAGAGATTGAAAGTGTTCGCTTCCTGAGTTCTACTCATCTCTGACTCACCAGAGCCCGGTTCCTTCTCACGACCATGTTATAAACTCCATGAAGTTATGATGAACAAGTGAGCAAGAGCAAAGTGACAGGACAAGAGATTATATGAGATAGTTTCCTAATTCTCACTTAAAACTTCAGTATTCCTTCACTTCACCATCTCACCCTAGAAAACATATTCTGGAAATTTTGAGAAAAAATTAGAAATTAAGATGTACAGGGAAAAGGAAACACTGTCCTTGTCTCTGGGAAACCTTTTGTAGGTGGCAAAGGTGAAACCTCTACAGCTAGAAAATTACAGCCTCAATAACTTTACTCAGACTTTACATCAACCTCCTTATCACTTTGAAGTCTTAAATTCTATTTTTTTTTTTTTTTTTTTTTGGCTTCTGACTATGGCCTTCCACCTACCGATAATCTTACCTTCTCACCCCATGATCTTGCTTTCAAAGTTTTAACCATTTTTTCATCTTCTTCTATTTATCTATTAGCCCTTCCTTCCTCACTACTTTCCTGACCTACCCTCCCTCTAGGACTGGTATCTTTATCTTCCCTTTGCCTCTCTTTCACATTCATAAAATACACCATAACCACTGATAAATTCTATAACCAAATTGGGTGTGCAGCTGGATAAAGCCAAAGAAGCAAGTGCTTTATTGGGGAAGAAAGAGGAGACAGAGTGAGATTATTTACCGCTACCAAAAACTTTAACTTGCTCTCAGCTAGCCCTTGGTTTCTGAGAAAAAGATGTCTCTTCCCCAAGCCCAGGCCCTCCACCTTTAGGACTGTGTTTCTTGCCATTTCACTCAGAGACCTCTTCCATTAGTCTGTTGTACTGTATCTTCAACCTCTCACTTTCTATCTCTTTCCCATCAAGCAATAAGCACATACAAGATTATCCCATCACAGAAACATAACTTTCCTTCTCTAGCTTCCATGCTTTTATTCTTTCTCAATTCATAGTCAAACTTCTTGAAACCCTGTCTCTCTATATGCCAAGGAAGGGGAGCTTGTTTGCATGTCGGTTTTTCCAATCCATTCTAAAATCCCCAGATTCAAGAATTTGCCTTATCAGTGCTTGATTTACTGTATTGTGGCTTCCGCACTGCACCCTCCCAACTGACACTAATTTCTGTGTGGTCATTAGTGACCTCTTTGTCACTAAATCTAATGAAAACATTCTCTTTCTTAATCTATTTGACTTTCCTGTGAGACTTAACATTGTTGGTAACTCATCCTTTTAGAACTGCCTTCTTACTTCAGAAGCATCTCCCTAATTTTCCTCCTTCCTTGGCATTTTCATCTCTACCTTCTTTATTGATTCCTCTTTCTCTGTCTTTGTCCTTTTCCAGCCTAACTCCTGGAAAAGAAATCAATAGTCAGAATAGTAAAAATTAAGAAACCATGTCATAAAGGACTTCTTTGCAGTTTTTATCCAAAATATCTCTGTAATTATATTTCTCTGGAACAGATAGCTCAAAATTAAAGTTTCACTCTGTAAAGAGTAGAACAGTGGTTTCCAGGGGTCTGCGGCAGGGTTGGAGGAAAGATGGGGAGATGCTGATAAAAAGGTGCAGATTTCCAGCTATAAAATGCATGTTGACTATAATTAATAATTCTGTAATATGCATACTTAGGATTCCCTGGTAGCTCAGGCATAAAAGGATACTTCTGCAATGCAAGAGACAGAAGTTTGATCCCTGGGTCTGGAAGATCTCACTTCAGTATTCTTGACTGGGAAATCCCATGGACAGAGGAGCCTGGTGGGCTACAGTCCATGGGGGTCACAAGAGTCAGACATGACTTAGTGACAAAACCACTACTACCAATATACATACTAAAGCCTTTAAGAAAGTAGATCTTAAATATTATCACCACATTAAAAAATGATAATTATGTAAGGAAATAGAGGTGCTATCTAACTTCATTATGGTGATCATTTTGCAATACATTTGCTTACCAAATCCTCATATTGTGTACGTTAAGGTTACATATGTTATATGTCAGTAATAGTTCAACAAAGCTAGAAAATCTATATTTAAAATTAAAAAATAAGATAAAACTGCTTTGAAATTTAGAAATAGTTAAGCCCCACGTTTCTTTGACTTTTCTAGTTTCCGTCATCTTCCTAGCCCTCTTAGTAAAATCAGTAAAAGTAGATGGTGACTAGAGGCTGGAGATGCCCTGATATCGGTAATAGTCATGAAAGTACATGGACCATAAGAAGGAATTATATTCATTTGTTTCCCGCCTTTTCAAATGAGAATTCAAAGGAAACCTTTAATAAACAGTTCTTTTTCTTACTTCCCCTGTAAACTTTTCTCTTCCTCCTCTGCTGCTGCTGCTGTGAAATCACGTCAGTCATGTCCAACTCTGTGTGACCCCATAGACGGCAGCCCACTAGGCTCCCCCGTCCCTGGGATTCTCCAGGCAAGAACACTGGAGTGGGTTGCCATTTCCTTCTCCAACGCATGAAAGTGAAAAGTGAAAGCAAAGTCAGTCAGTCGCATCCGACTCTTAGCGACCCCATGGACTGCAGCCTACCAGGCTCCTCCGTCCATGGGAGTTTCCAAGCAGGAGTACTAGAGTGGGGTGCCATTGTCTTCTCCCTCTTCCTCCTCACCTAGGTTTAAAAGTTGATGTCTCTAAAAATTCATCTTAGATACAAGCTCTCTTGTATCTACTTTTTTATCATCTTCATTCCAAGATTATTTCTAGATCTTGGAGAAATAGAAAAACTCTTAGAGGATCAACAAACATGAAGGACTCTTCACAAGACAGGTTTATCCCACTGTCCTTAATCCCTGGTGTGCAAATTTATGTAGTCCAGAAGGGCATATTTCACCAATGTTTCAGATTTTCCTCACTATGGAAGGTAACTTTGAAAATGTCTCGCCCAAGGAAAACATGATCTGTCACCACCCAGCAACAAATTTTTCTTTGTTTTGACCAAAGCGGTGTCAGTTAAGTCTTGCTAAATATAACTAATCTAGGCAAAAATATATATAAAAAAATAGATAAAAGCAATGTACTTCTTTTGCACAGCATGTATATGAGCATGTATACTTATACACAGTCACATAAAGGTACCAATGAATACACTCCTGTGCACACTTATATACCCAGGTAGTCATAGGCAGTACCTCACATCTTACAGATAGAAACTAATGCATAGTCCCTTGCTCAAATAACACTAGCACAATCACAGAATTTAATAAGACTAATAGTTCCTCGTTGGTATTATATGGTATTTTACACATATCCTCCCATGTTTATACCCACCTGAAGGTATACATCTAAGTACACATGTGCACACACACAGTGCTATAAATGCATTAACAGACTCACAGTAACGTCCTAATCAATTATGTTCCCATGGCATACTCAATAATGAAAATCCAGCTAAAACTGAAGACTTCATTGTTCAATGACTTCAGTTCGTTTGGTTATTTTCACCAGCTTCACACCCAAGAGTTACATATAGGATACAATAATTCAAATTGCAGGGGGAAAAATATAGATACCATCAACACAAAATCTAGATTTGATGAATCAGTCTCTTAATCTAAACATGTGTGGTTTGGTACTAGGATTTTCATTTAGATGCCAACCTGGCATCAGGGTTTGTAATCACGGGCTTTGGAAGAGAAACTAGTTATCTAATGTCTAGAGAGTATGAAGGTCTGAGTCTGCCTGGAGTCACACTAAGAGTGTTAAAGTTTGGGATAAGTTCTCAATAAGGAGCCCTGATGCACAATCTGAAGGAGGTGGCACTCACTGGATAGCAGACAACTCTTCCCTGTAACTGGAGGCAGTTCCCTGTAACTGGATCCCCCAGGCTGAGCAGCATCAGCCCAGTCTTCTGTGACTTATAAATATATCAAAGCACTAAGCTTGTTTGTTTGTGATGGGAGGAGGGAGAGTGAAAATAATGGGGAGGGTGGTGTCAATGAGTAATGGACTGCCCATAGGAGGACTGCTCCCTGGAGAAGCTTCTCAGCCTCAACAGCGCTAATGTCTCCATCTATATCCGTTACTATGTTATCCTTTACTATGTTAATCCTTCCTTGGCCAAGGAATGCACACCTACTTATGCATACAAAGATGCATCATAGACATTCTGAGACCCTTCCTCCCCACAGATACACCCTTAGGCATATTCAGTCCTTTATTTACTGACATTTACATTGCCTCTTTTAGGTCCATATATATACAGATAGAAACAAATATATTCCTACAATTTTCCAATGCTCTAGTCATCTGTACACACACACACACAAGATTTTGCTGGACATAGACCATTCTTCAGCAAGCACAAACCCCATTCAACTGCAATGAAAATTCGATCTGATATAAATGATCTCAAGACCTATTTTAAATCAACCCTGAACATCTTCTATATAACTATGAGATCAATTTTATGTATTTAACATAACTGATACCTTTTGATATGATTAAAGACAAGAATCAAATTTCTCAGCTGCAGCTCATTTTATCCCAAGGTCACCCGCTTATGGTGAACAAATCAGCACTCCGGGTCATACCTGTGCTCCATCCTAGGGGTATCTGGTTCTTCCCCTACACTGCTTTCTCTGCAATCAAGGCTACAGAACCACACAGGAACAGCTATAACACTATGATTGCTGCTTTCATGGCAGAAATGAACAATGTTATGAATAAAGAATCATCAATTCTACTTGAGTCAGGTTGTAGGATATGTTTTGAATGTGTGCCAATTTTGAAATAACTCCAAGATAACCTGGCTATCTGGCTTTGAGAAAGATTATTATATACAATAGAAACTCTAGTTCTAAAAACTAAGTCCAACTGCGATTTTTTACTGACTACAGTGACTTGATACCTTACATCATTCTCACTATGAAGGTAAAAGTCCAGAGGAGATCATGTATTTTACAGCTCTAGTGATATAACAAGAACTGAGGTGAGTGGATGAATTCTGCCTCTATGCTATACCAAGGATTCACCTCTCACTCTCTGTGATTCTTCTCCATATCACAGGGCTCCATTTATTACTTGAAGGATATCCCAGACTCTAATGTCAGCAAATCATGGCTTCCAGTATCATCACTTCATGGCAAATACATGGTAAACAATTGAAACAGTGACTGACTTTTTTTCTTGGGCTCCAATATCACTGCAGATGGTGACTGCAGCCATGAAATTAAAAGACGTTTGCCCCTTGGAAGGAAAGCTATGACCAAACTAGATAGCATATTAAAAAGCAGAAATAAAGTACCCATAGGTGCATGGGTTTATTTCTGGGCTTTCTATCTTCTTGGTCTACATTTCTGTTTTTGTGCCAGTACCATATGGTTTTGATGACTGTAGCTTTGTAGTATAATCTGAAGTCAGGAAGGTTGATTCCTCCAGCTCTATTATTATTTCTTGAGACTGCTTTGGCTATTCTAGGTCTTTTGTGTTCCCATATGAATTGTGAAAATTTTTGTTCTAGTTCTGTGAAAAAAATGCCATTGGTAATTTGATAGGGAGCACATTGAATCTGTAGATTGTGTTTGGTAGTATAGTCATTTTCACAATATTGATTCTTCGTACCTAGGAACATGGAATATCTCTCCATCTGTTTATATTGTCTTTGATTTCTTTCATTAGTGTGTTATACTTTTCTGTATACAGGTTGTTTTTTTTTTTTCCCACCTTAGGTAAGTTTATTCCTAGATATTTAATTCTTTTTGTTGTAATGGTGCATGGGATTGATTCCTTAATTTCTCTTTCTGATTTTTCATTGTTAATATATAGAAATGCAAGTGATTTCTGTGTATTGATTTTGTATCCTGAAACTCTGCAAAATTCACTGATTAGCTCTAATAATTTTCTGATACTATTTTTAGGGTTTTCTATGTACAGTATCATGTCATCTCCAAACAGTGAGAGATTTACTTCTTTTCTGATCTGGATTCCTTTTATTTCCTTTTCTTTCTTTCTTTCTTCTTTTTCTGATTGCTGTAATTAAGTCTTCCAGAAGTATTTTGAATAATAGTGGCAAAAGTGCACACCGTTGTATTGTTTCTGATCTTAGAGGGAATAATTTCAGTTTTTCACCATTGAGAATAATGTTTGCTGTCGGCTTATCATACATGGCCTTTACTATGTTGAGGTAGCTTCCTTCTATGCCCATTTTTTGAATAGTTTTAATCATAAATGGGTACTGAATTTTGTCAAAAGCTTTTTCTATATCTATTGAGATTATCATATGAGGTTTATCTTTCAATTTGTTAACATGATGTATCACATTGATTGATTTGCATGTATTGAAGAATCCTTGCATCCCTGGAATAAACCCAACCTGATCATGGTGTATGAGCTTTTTGATGTGTTGCTGAATTCCGTTTGCTAAAATTTTGTTGAGGATTTTTGCATCTATGTTTATCAATAATATTGGCTTGTAGTTTTCTTTTTTGGTGCTGTCTTTGTCTGGTTTTGATATCAGGGTGATAGTGTCCTCATAGAATGAGTTTGAAAGTGTTTCTTTCACTCAGTTGTTTGAAAGAGTTTTAGAAGGATAGGCATTAGCTCTTCTCTAAATGTTTGATAGAATTCTCCTGTGAAGCCATATGATCCTGCACTTTTCTTTTCTGGGAGATTTTTGATCACAGCTTCAACTTCAGTGCTTGTAATTGGATTCTTTATAATTTCTATTTCTTCCTGGTTCAGTCTTAGAAGATTGAACTTTTCTAAGAATCTGTCCATTTCTTCCAGGTTATCTATTTCATTGCCATATAGCTCTTCATAATAATCTCTTATAATCCTTTGTATTTCTGCATTGTCTGTTGTAACCTCTTTTTTATTTCTAATTTTGCCGATTTGATTCTTCTTTTTTTCTTAATGAGTCTGGCTAAAGGTTGGTCGATTTTGTTTATCTTTTCAAAGAACCAGCTTTTATTAATCTTTATTATTGTTTCTTTCATTTTTTTCATTTATTTCTGCTTGGATCTTTATGATTTCCTTCCTCCTAGTAATTTTGGGGAGTCTTGTTCTTTTTCCAGTTGTTTTAGGTGTAAATTTAGGCTGTCTATTCGATGTTTTTCTTGTTTCTTGAGATAGGATTGTATTGCTATAAACTTCCTTTTTAAAATGCTTTTGCTGCATCCCATAGGTTTTGAGTTTTCGTGTTTTCATTGTCATTTGTTTCTAGAATTTTTTTTATTTCCTTTTTTATTTCTTCAGTAACCTGTTGGTTATTTAGAAACGTTGTTTTATCTCCATGTGGTGGTGTTTCTTACAGCATTTTTTCCTGTAATTGATATCTAGTCTCGTAGCTTTGTGGTCAGAGAAGATGCTTGACATGATTTCAATTTTCTTAAATTTACCAAAGTTTGATTTGTGAGCCAAGATGTGGTCTATCTTGGAGAATGTTCCATGTGTACTTGAGAAGGTATATTCTGCATTTGGATAGAATGTTCTGAAGATATCAATGAGATCCATTTCATCTAATGTACCATTTAAGACTTGTGTTTCCTTATAATTTTCTGTTTTGATAATCTTTCCATTGGTATGAGCTGGGTGTTAAAGTCTCCTACTATTATTGTGTTACTGTCAATTTCTTCTTTTATGTCTGTTAGTGTTTGTCTTATGTATTGAGGTGCTCCTATGTTGGGTGCATAGACATTTACAATTGTTACGTCTTCCTCTTGGATTGATCCCTTGATCATTATGTAGTGTCCTTCCTTATATCTTGTAATCTTCTTTACTTTAAGGTTTATTTTGTCTGACATGAGGATTGCTACTCCAGCTTTCTTTTGCTTTCCATTTGCATGGAATATATTTTTCCATCCTCTCACTTTCGGTGTATATTTGTCTTTAGGTCTCAAGTGGGTTTCTTGTAGACAGCATATATATGGATTTTCTTTTTGTATCCATTCAGCCAGTCTGTGTCTTTTGGTTGGAGCATTTAATCCATTTGTATTTAAACTAATTATTGATATATACATTCCTGTTTCCATTTTCTTCATTGTTTGGGGTTGTTTTTGTAGATCTTTTTCTTCTCTTGTATTTCTTGACTATATAAGTCCCTTTAACATTTGTTGTAAAGCTAGTTTGGTGGTAATGAATTCTCTTAACTTTTACTTGTCTGAAAAGCTTTTTATTTCTCCATCAATTTTCAATGAGATCCTTGCCAGGTACAGTAATCTTGGTTGTAGATTTTCCCTTTCAGTACTTTAAATATATCCTGCAATTCCTTTCTGGCCTGCAGAGTTTCTGCTGAAAAATCAGCTTTAAGTGTATGTTACTTGTTACTTGTTGCTTTTGCCTTGCTGCTTTTAATATTCTTTCTTTGTGTTTAGTCTGCTTTAGTTTGATTAGTATGTGTCTTGGTATGTTTCTCCTTGAGTTTATTATGTATGGGACTCTGTGCCTCTTGGACTTGGTTGACTATTTCCTTTTCCATGTTGCAGAAATTTTCAACTGTAATCTCTTCAAAATTTTTCTTATATGCTTTCTTTTTCTCTTCTTCTTCTGGGACCACTGTAATTCAAATTGGTGCATTTGATATTGTCTAGAGGTCTCTGAGACTGTCCTCAGTTCTTTTCAACCTTTCTACTTTATTCTGTTCTTCAGAAGTTATTTCTATCATTCTATCTTCCAGCTCACTGATTCATTCTTCTGCTTCAGATATTCTGCTATTGATTCCTTCTAAAGTGTTTTTAATTTCAGTAATTGTGTTGTTTGTCTTTGTATGTTTATTCTTTAATTCTTCTAGGTCTTTGTTACTTGATTCTTGCATTTCCTCCATTCTGTTTTCAAGACTTTTGATCATCTTTATTATCATTATTCTGAATTCTTTTTCAAGTAGTTTACCTATTTGCTCTTCATTTATTTGGACTTCTGTGTTTCTAGTTTGTTCCTTCATTTGTATAGTATTTCTCTGCCTTATTATTTTTTTTTTAACTTATAGTGTTTGAGGTCTCCTTTTCCCAGACAAAGACAGCCTCTTCAATAAATGAAGCTGGGAAAACTGGATAGCTACATGTAAAATAATGAAATCAGAACACTTCCTAACACCATATACAAAGATAAACTCAAAATGAATTAAAGACCTAAATGTAAGACCAGACTCTATAAAACTCTTAGAGGAAAATATAGGCAGAACACTTGATGATGTAAATCAAAGTAATATCCTCTATGACCCATCTCCCAGAGTAATGGAAATAAAAACAAAAGTAAACAAGTAGGACCTAGTTAAACTTAAACTCTTTTGCACAACAAAGGAATCTATAAGCAAGGTGAAAAGACAACCCTCAGAATGGGAGAAAATAACAGAAATGAAACAACTTACAAAGGATTAATCTCTAAAATATGCAAGCTGTTCATACAATTCAATACCAGAAATCAAACAACCCAATCAAAAAGTGGGGAAAAAAACCTAAACAGACATTTCTTCAAAGAAGACATATAGATGGCTAACAAACACATGAAAATATGGCCCACATTGCTCATTACTAAAGAAATGCAAGTCAAAACTAGAATGAGATATCACCTCACACCAGTCAGAATGGCCAACATCAAAATGTCTACAAACAATAAATGCTGGAGAGGATGTGGAGAAAAGGGAATGCTCTTGCACTGTTGGTGGGAATGTAAATTGATACAGCCACTATAGAAGATGGTATGGAGATTCCTTTAAAAAACTAGGAATAAAACCACCATATGACCCAGCAATCCCACTCCTAGGCATATACCCTGAGGAAACCAAAATTGAAAGAGACACATGTATCCCATTGTTCATTGCAGCACTATTTACAATAGCTAGAACATGGAAGTAACCTAGATGTCCATCAACAGATGAATGGATAAAAAGTGGTTGTACATATACACAATGCAATATTACTGAGCCATAAAAAATAATGCATCTGAGTCAGTTCTAATGAGGCGGATGAACCCATAACATACTATATAGAGTGAAGTAAGTCAGAAAGAGAAAGATAAATATCATATTCTAATGCATATATACACAATCTAGAAAAATGTTACTGAAGAATTTATTTACAGAGCAGCAAAGGAGACACAGACAAAGAGAATGGACTTACGGACTTGGGGAGAGGGGAGGAGAGAGTGAGATGTATGGAAAGAGTAACATGGAAGCTTACATTACCATATGTAAAATAGATAGCCAATGGGAATTTGCTGTATGGCTCAGGGAATTCAAACAGGGGCTCTGTATCAACCTAGAGGGGTGGGATGGGGAAGGAGATGGGAGGAGGTATATGTATACCTATGGCTGATTCATGTTGAGGTTTGACAAAAAAAACAGCAAAATTCTATAAAGAAATTCAGTTCAGTTTAGTCATGTTTGACTCTTTACAGACCCATGGACTGCAGCACACCAGGCCTCCCTGTCCATCACAAACTCTCAGAGTTTACTCAAACTCATGTCCATTGAATCAATGATGCCATCCAACCATCTCATCCTCTTTCATCCCCTTCTCCTCCTGCCTTCAATCTTTCCCAGCATCAGGGGCTTTTCAAATGAGTCAGTTCCTCATATCAGGTGGCCAAAGTATTGGAACTTCAGCTTCAGAACCAGTCCTTCCAATGAATATTCAGGACTGATTTCCTTTAGGATGGACTGGTTGGATCTCTTTGCAGCCCAAGGGACTCTCAAGTGTCTTCTCCAACACCACAGTTCAAAAGCATCAATTCTTCAACATTCAGCTTTCTTTATGATCCAACTCTCACATCCATTCATGACTACTGGGAAAACCATAGCTTTGACTAGATGGACCTTTGTTGACAAAGTAATGCCTCTGCTTTTTAAAATGCTGTCTAGGTTGGTCATAACTTTTCTCCCAGGGAGCAAGCATCTTTTAATTTCATGGCTGTAATCACCATCTGCAGCAATTTAGGAGCCCCCCAAAATAAAGTCTGCCACTGTTTCCACTGTTTCCTCGTCTATTTGTTATGAAGTGATAGGATGGCAGCTGGAGAGGTGGCTGCATGGCCAAGGTCAGGAGCAGTGGCCATGAGGAGATACCCCACATCCAAGGTCAGAGAAACCCCAGTAAGACAGTAGGTGCTAGAGTGACTGTGAGGAGATACCCCACATCCAAGGGCAAAGGAGAAGCCCCAGCAAGATGGTAGGAGGGGTGAAATCACATTTAGAATCAAACCCCATACCCATCAGAGATGCTCAGAGAGCTCAAACAAACTTTGTGTGCACCAAGACTCAGAGACCCCACAGAGACTGAAACAAAACTGTGTTTGAGTATCTCCTGTGTAGGTACGGGTCAAGAGTGGACTGATCAGGGGCAGGGGCTCTGGGTGCAGCAGACTTGGGTACGGCTGGGTGCAGCAGACTTGGGTACAGCTGGGTGCAGCAGACTTGGGTATGGCATAAGCCCTCTTGGAGGAGGTCACCATTAACCCCACCATAGAGCTGCCAGAACTTAAAGACTGGGAAATAGACTCTTGGAGGGTACAACAGAACCTTGTAAAGTAATTATCCTTCAATAAAAAATAAATTAAATTTTTTTAAAGCAGAGGTATTACTTTGCTGACAAAGGTCCATCTAGTCAAAACTATCGTTTCTCCAGTAGTGATGTGATGTGATGTGATGTGATAGTTGGACTATAAAGAAAGCTGAATGCCAAAGAATTGGTGCTTTTGAACTGTGGTGTTGGAGAAGACACTTGAAAGTCCCTTCACAAGGAGAGTCCTTTGCAAGGAGATCAAACCACCAATCCTAAATGGAACCAGTCCTGAATATTCATTGAAAGGACTGATGCTGAAGCTGAAGCTCCAATACTTTGGCCACCTCATGCGAAGAGTTGACTCATTGGAAAAGACTCTGATGCTGGGAGGGATTGGGGGCAGGAGAAGGAGGGGATGACAGAGGATGAGATGGCTGAATGTCATCACCGACTCGATGGACATGAGTTTGAATAAACTCTGGGAGTTGGTGATGGACAGGGAGGCCCAGCATGCTGCGATTCATGGGGTCGCAAAGAGTAGGACACGACTGAGCAACTGAACTGAACTGAAGACACAAAATGCATGATTTATGTAAAGTTTCAGTAGTATTTGATAAAACCAGAAATAGGGAAATGTTAAGTTCACAAACAATCACAAAAAAGCACAAGAAATTAGGAAAATAATTAAATAACCAGGTAAGGTTCTTACAGCTGTAGGATTCACTGGGAAATGTTTTAGGTGGCAAAAATTCCCAGCAGAGGACATGATAAAGACCAAATACAGAAGCACAAGGTCATGAAATGGCATATTTTTTTGAGAATCTGCAAGAGGTTCAGTTAAAGAAAGAAAGAAAGAAAGAAAGGAATGTAATAAGGATTTGAGCTGAGAGATCATTGTTGAGCCCTACACCAAGGTCACAGGTGAGGAACCTTGTACTAAAGCCACAGATGTGGAACCCTTTACCAAAGTCACAGGACAAAATTCTCCAGAACTGACCAAGCCCCATAGCAACTGTTATCAAGCCCCCTGACTTACCCCAGACAACTCTCTGACCCCATATTAGGTAAAATACCCACCCTATAGCATCCTAACCAATCACCTAATGAGACTGTTCCTGCAGGAATTTTGTCTTGAGGCTATAAAAATTGGCTAGTAGCCCTTGAAAGGGATCTGCTTTCCTTTGAGTCGGCCCACTATTCTAACAGCATCTCTCTCTGTAATAAGCTCTATTCACCTCTCATTCTGCCTTGTGTCTGGAAATTCTTTCCTAATTCATGCACAAACCACACTTTTGAGATGAGAAATTCTAATGTGCTAAGAGTTTGAGATGCTTTGTACATGAAACAGAGTTTTAAAATGAATCCTGTGTATCTTAGACTGGTTCATATGTGAAGATAATGGCTATTATATTTTAAATGAACAATCATGGGAAATTTTGATTTTCATAGAACCAGTTAGCTGACTTATACACTCCTTTGCAGAATTCAGTGGTTCTCAACCAAAAGTTCTTTTGTACTGCATGGCACACTCGTCAATGCCTGGTGGCATTTTTTATTTTCATAACGGGGGTAGAGCATCTGTTAGGTAAAGGCCAGTGACACTGCTAGAATTCTTACAATGCACAAGACATCACATCACAACAAAGAATTATTCAGAACAAATTGTTAACATTGCTGAGGTTGAGAAACTCTGTCCTAATCAAAGGTGTAAGAGTTATGAATTTGAGGATCTAAACAAAGATTTCTGAAGAGAATCATTGGGAAGAGCTGTCTCCCATCCCACATCCTACATGCAAGAGAAAGTGATATGGAGGTTCATCCCACTGTTATTGAATAAAAGTTTCCTCAAGGATTCTACTCAGGAGCATGTGTCCTCTGAGTTGTAGGGGAAAAGAGACATAGCAGACTGGTTTCTTATTACACTTGAAAATTTAAGTAGCCATCTCACTCTTCAGATAGCAGGATTAAATAGAAGATTATTGCCATTCTGAGGTAGGGCAATAGCTATGCACAAGAAGGTTAACCATTTACTGGGTGGCTACATGTTAGAGAGAGTTGTCATGGTGTTGTTGCTTCTGATCAGAAGAATATATAGTTCTACAAAGGTGAAGATACAAAATAGATAATTAATGAGAACCTACTATATAGTTCAGGGACCCCTATTCAGTGCTCTGTGGTGACCTAAATGGGAAGAGAATCCAAAGAAGAGGCAATATATATATATATAACTAATTCACTTTCCTGTGCAGTAGAAACTAACACAACATTGTAAATCAATTATAGTCCAATAAAAATTAATTTTAAAAAAGAACTAAGCATTGTCAATAAATTCAACAGGATAAGAAAACTTAGTTATTTTCTGATTATACATTATTTGTTGGGCTAAATCAATATATCATGTAATTCTGGGATTTCTTTAAAGATAATGAGCTCCTGTCTTACATGCCTGCCCAGCCTTCACCAAGCAGTGTCTTGCACTGGGGAGAGAACTGGTGTGGCAGATTGCAGAGTTCTTTTTCAGCTAAAAGTGCTTATTGTCAGTAGTCATGAAAGTCTTCAAGAGAATAAAATCTTCTTAATGAGTTTTCAGGCACAAAGTCAGTGCCACTGCTCTCCTCCTGGGGCTTAGAGTGAGATATAAAACAGGCAGGCATGAATGCACTTGAGCAGACAGAAGAATGTTTTGTTCCATGGATGTCTCTCGTCATTCTGTTCTCTGGTGAGTTCTGAAACCCAGTAGGGGTGAACTAGCTGACTGTCCTGAAAGGGTTTAACCCTGCCCCAAGAAAGGGTTACATTGGGAAAAGGATAGGGTGAAGAAGAGAGACACTGCGTGGAGGCAGTATCTTAGCTGAGTGAACAGAATAAGTGGGACTGTCCTTTGCCTTGGGGTCCTGAAACAGCCACTAACTGCTTATGTAATTCTGAGTGATTCACTGTACTTCTCTAGATTGCCACTTTCCAGAGTCAGATTCCTTGAGACCAATGTTTCCATGATTCACTAACATTGCTGCAAGTTGAAGAAGTAAAGCAGGACTTGGGCACAAGAAAGTTTCCGAAAAATAGGAGCGAAGGGATCACTGCCAATTCCACGGCTCAGACTAACAGCTGAGCCAGCACACATGATCTAACTTTGTTCTCATTTCATTAATTCTGAGAAAAAGATATATAAAAGTTCTCAGGATGTATAAAAAAGTATATAAAATACCCCCAGAGAAAAAGAAATCAGTTAGTCATGAGCTGTAGCCATAAACAGATGAGCATATCTAAACATGGATGACTATGACATAGATTTAAAACTATGGTCCTTACATCAGCTGTATTTCAATTAAAAAATAAAGAAAAAACTATGGTCTTTGGACAACCTGAATGTTAGTATACCTATACCAGATTTAGAGGAGAATTCATAAATTTTCCCCAGACAGGAACAACTTCACACCTTTGCACAAATAAAAGGTTTCTTTGTTGCTTTTTTGCAGCAACTCTGCTAGTAAAAAGCTGATATCCACTGGCAGTCAATTTCATTGAAGTCTCACTGTCCCTTCTCCTCCCTAACCAAACATATATCACAATTCAGGCTAGCTCTGGGGTACGCTATCATTAATTAGGGACATGTCTGAATAAAACAACACTGTGAAGGAAAAATTTAAATACTTGTATAATTACTGATGAGTCAAACTTCCAATGTCCTTTGTAATAGTTCTCTATGAAGTTTAATTAACCTATTTCCATTCAAAGATGTGATTAAAATTGTAGATACCATAGTGTGAACATTTTATTTGTAACTAACTGACACATCTAAGCACTTGTCAATATTGTCCTTCTTTCATAAAATAGAGGGAATATGTAGCCCAGCCTGTGACTTGATGATCATAAAGTATGAAGAAAAGAAGTTTGCCTGTATTTTCTCAACACAAGTGATTTCATGAATGCATGAGTTTAAACTGTGTAGACACCATCTGCTCTGTCTTTTACTCCCTGGCTCCTTCCCTTCCAGTAAGTGCAGCTCTCAGAAATCACTAAATCAGAAGGTCTGACCCTGAAAAGCTCTCTGGTTTCCTCCTGCCATGGGGTTGTTCAATATCTCTCACCCTGCCTTTTTCCTTCTGACTGGTATCCCTGGCCTGGAGAGCTCTCAGTTCTGGCTAGCAGGACCCCTCTGTGTGATGTATGCTGTGGCTCTTGGGGGCAACATAGTGATCCTGCAGGCTGTGAGAGTGGAGCCCAGCCTGCATCAGCCCATGTACTACTTCCTGTCCATGCTGTCTTTCAGCGACGTGGCCATGTCCATGGCCACACTGCCTACTGTTCTCAGAACCTTCTGCCTCAATGCCCGCACCATTGATTTTGATGCCTGCCTAATCCAGATGTTCCTCATCCATTCCTTCTCCATGATGGAGTCAGGCATTCTGCTGGCCATGAGCTTTGACCGCTATGTGGCCATTTGTGATCCCCTGCGCTATGCCACTGTGCTCACTAACGAAGTCATCGCTGGAATGGGTTTAGCAGTGACTTCTCGGAGCTTCATCACCCTTTTTCCTCTTCCCTTCCTCATCCAGAGGCTGCCTATCTGCAAGTCCAATGTCCTTTCCCACTCCTACTGCCTTCACCCAGACATGATGAAGCTGGCGTGTGCTGACATCACAGTCAATATCGTCTATGGACTCTTTGTTCTTATGTCCACGTTTGGCATGGACTTGCTATTTATCTTCCTCTCCTACGTGCTCATTCTGCACTCAGTCATGGCCATTGCCTCCCGTGAGGAACGCCTCAAAGCTCTCAACACATGTGTCTCACATATCTTGGCTGTACTTGCATTTTATGTACCAATGATTGGGGTCTCCATGGTGCACCGCTTTGGGAAAAATGTCCCACGCTACATACATGTCCTTTTGTCCAACATCTACCTCTTCGTGCCTCCTGTGCTCAACCCTCTCATTTATAGCGCCAAGACAAAGGAGATCCGTCGAGCCATTGTTCACATGTTTCACCACATCAAAATGTGACTTCCACATTTGGTTTTAAAATTTGATGCTTATTGTAGTTATAGACTATCATCTATGGTGTCATCAACATTATCATCAAGAATACGATAGATGTGTGTACTGGGGGGAAAGTATAATGTCAGGAATGAAGCAGCAAAGCTTATAACACAAAACAAATGAATAGTACAGTTGGCAAACATTAATGGTGTCCATAGAAACATAGATATTAGAGGCAACTGAATGATTAGACAAAACTTTACAAAGGGGATTGATCTAAGCTAGAAATAATTTTCTATAATGACACATATTACTAATATACTTCTAATTAATACACTGAGTCCTAAAAAGTGCCAGGTTTTGTTCTAAATTATTTTTGTTGAAATTCATTTAATCTTTGTAACAATCTTATGAGATATATACAATTAAGTAAATTGTTCAGAGTAACACAGATAATATGGGATCCAGATGAGCTTCAATACCGGTTTGTCTACAGTATTTATACTCAACCATACAACTACTTTTCACAGCTATTTGTAAGGCCTCCTCAGACAGCCATTTTGCTTTTGTTTGTTTGTTTGTTTTTGCATTTCTTTTTCTTGGAGATGGTCTTGCTCCCTGTCTCCTATACAATGTCACAAACCTCCATCCATAGTTCATCAGGCACTCTATCAGATCTAGCCCCTTAAATCTATTTCTCACTTCCACTGTATAGTCATAAGGGATTTGATTTAGGTCATACCTGAATGGTCTAGTGGTTTTCCCCACTTTCTTCAATTTAAGTATGAATTTCGCAATAAGGAGCTCATGATCTGAGCCACAGTCTGCTCCCGGTCTTGTTTTTGCTGACTGTATAGAGTTTCTCCATCTTTGGCTGCAAAGGATATAATCAATTTGATTTTTGTGTTGACCATCTGGTGATGTCCATATGTAGAGTCTTCTTTGTTGTTGGAAGAGGGTGTTTGCTATGACCAGTGCATTCTCTTGGCAGAACTCTGTTAGCCTTTGCCCTGCTTCATTCTGAACTTCAAGGCCAAGTTTGCCTGTTACTGCAGGTGTTTCTTGACTTTCTACTTTTGCGCTCCAGTCCCCTGTAATGAAAAGGACATCTTTTTGGAGTGTTAGTTCTAAAAGGTCTTGTAGGTCTTCATAGAACCATTCAACTTCAGCTTCTTCAGCATTCCTGGTGAGGGCATAGACTTGGATTACCGTGATGTTGAATGGTTTGCCTTGGAAATGAACAGAGATCATTCTGTCGTTTTTGAGATTGCATCCAAGTACGGCATTTTGGACTCTTTTGTTGACTATGATGGCTACTTCATTTCTTCTAAGGGATTCCTGCCCACAGTAGTAGATATAATTGTCATCTGAGTTAAATTCACCCATTCCAATCCATTTTAGTTCACTGATTCCTAGAATGTCGACGTTCACTCTTGCCATCTCCTGTTTGACCACTTCCTATTTGCCTTGATTCATGGACCTAACATTCCAGGTTCCTATACAATATTGCTCTTTACAGCATTGAATCTTGCTTCTATCACCAGTCCCATTCACAACTGGGTGTTGTTTTTGCTTTGGCTCCATCCTTTCATTCTTTCTGGAGTTATTTCTCCACTGATCTCCGGTAGCATATTGGGCACCTACTGACCTGGGGAGCTCATCTCTTAATGTCCTATCTTTTTGCCTTTTCATACTGTTCATGGGGTTCTCAAGGTAAGAATACTGCAATGGCTTGCCATTCCCTTCTCCAGTGGACCACATTCTGTCAGACCTCTCCACCATGACCCGTCTGTCATGGGTGGCCCCACATGGCATGGCTTAGTTTCATTAGGTTAGACAAGGCTGTGGTCCATGTTTTCAGATTGGCTAGTGTCTGTGATTGTGCTTTCAGTCTGTCTGCCCTCTGATGCCCTCTCTCAGCACCTACCATCTTACCTGGGTTTCTCTTACCTTGGACGTGAAGTATCTCTTCATGGCTGCTCCAGCAAAGTGCAGCAGCCGCTCCTTACCTTGGACGTGGGGTAGCTCCTCTCAGCCGTGCTCATGCTTCATTGCAGCCACAGCGCTTGTGCCGTCGCGGCCACAAATAGCTGTGAAAAGAAGAGAAGTGAAAAGCAAAGGAGAAAAAGAAAGATAACCCATTTGAATTCAAAGTTCCAAAGAATAGCAAGGAGAGATAAGAAAGCCTTCTTCAGCAATCAATGCAAAGAAATAAAGGAAAACATTAGAATGGGAAAAACTGGAGATCTCTTCAAGAAAACTAGAGATACCAAGGGAACATTTCATGCAAAGATGGGCTCAATAAAGGACAGAAATAGTATGGACCTAACAGAAGCAGAAGATATTAAGAAGAGGTGGCAAGAATACACAGAAGAACTGTACAAAAAGGATCTTCACAACCCAGATAATCACAAGGGTGTGATCACTCCCACTCACCTAGAGCCAGACATCCTGGAATGTGAAGTCAAGTGTGCCTTAGGAAGCATCACTATGAACAAACCTAGTGGAGGTGATGGAATTCCAGTTGAGCTATTTCAAATTCTAAAAGATGATGCTGGGAAAGTGCTGCACTCAATATGCCAGCAAATTTGGAAAACTCAGCAGTGGCCATGGGACTGGTAAAGGTCAGTTTTCATTCCAATTCCAAAGAAAGGTAATGCCAAAGAATGCTCAAACTACTGCACAATTGTACTCATCTCACACGCTAGTAAAGTAATGCTCAAAATTCTCCAAGCCAGGCTTCAGCAATACATGAACCGTGAACTCCCTGATGTTCAAGCTGGTTTTAAACAAAGCAGAGGAACCAGAAATCAAATTGCCAACATCCGCTGGATCATCAAAAAAGCAACAGAGTTCTAGAAAAAACATCTACTTCTGCTTTATTGACTATGCCAAAGCCTTTGAATGTGTGGATCACAATAAACTTTGGAAAATTCTGAAAGAGATGGGAATACCAGACCACCTGACCTGCATCTTAAGAAACTTATATGCAGGTCAGGAAGCAATAGTTAAAACATGGAACATGGACATGGAACAACAGACTGGTCCCAAATAGGAAAAGGAGTATATCAAGGCTGTGTATTGTCACCGTGCTTATTAAATTTATATGCAGAGTACATCAATAGAAATGCTGGGCTGGAGGAAGCACAAGCTGGACTCAAGATTGCCAGGAAAAATATCAATAACCTCAGATATGCAGATGACACCACCCTTATGGCAGAAAGTGAAGAAAAACTAAAGAACCTCTTGATGTAAGTGAAAGAGGAGAATGAAAAAGTTGGCTTAAACCTCAACATTCAGAAATCTAAGATCATGGCATCCGGTCCCATCACTTCATGGCAAATAGATGGGGAAACAGTGGCTGACTTTATTTTTCTGGGCTCCAAAAGCACTGTGGACTGTGATTGGAGCCATGAAATTAAAAGAGGCTTGTTCCTTGGAAGGAAAGTTATGACCAACCTAGACAGCATATTCAAAAGCAGAGACATTACTTTGCCAACAAAGTCCATCTGGTCAAGCCTATGGTTTTTCCAGTGGTCATGTATGGATGTGACAGTTGGATTATAAAGAAAGCTGAGCACAGAAGAATTGATGTTTCTGAACTGTGGTGTTGGAGAAGACTCTTGAGAGTCCCTTGGACTGCAAGGAGATCCAGCCAGGCCATTCTGAAGGAGATCTGTCCTGGCTGTTCATTGAAGGGACTGATGTTGAAGCTGAAACTCCAATACTTTGGCCACCTGATGCGGAGAGCTGACTCATTGAAAAGACCCTGATGCTGGGAAAGATTAAGGGCAGGAGGACAAGGGGATGACAGAGGATGAGATGGTTTGATGGCATCACCGACTCAATGGACATGGGTTTGGGTGGACTCCAGGAGTTGGTGATGGACAGAGAGGCCTGGTGTACTGAGGTTCATGGGGTCGCAAAGAGTCGGACATGACTGAGTGACTGAAGTGAACTGAACTGATACAAATACTGCCTGTCTAATTGGCATCACTATTAACATTGCAACTTTCATCACCATTGTCCTCTTCAAATAATCATGAGTTGTTTTAACTTCAAAAAATGAGATTTGATATATTTTCAGAACTTGCCATAAGATGTATGTGTATGACCCAGGAAAAACGATAAAGATTGACTTCAAAAAGAAACCCCAGATTCCTCTCTGCTTCTTTTATATGTCTACTATTCAATCCCAGCCCTCAACAAGGAAAATAATGTTTAATATCTGAGCCATAATTTTTTTTTAGAAAATTTTACTAAGTGTATAATTTTTATTTCTCTTACTTTCTTGGATTTTTTTAATTGAAATATATTTGATTTACCATATTATTTAAGTTTCAGTTGTACAGCATAGTGATTCACAATTTTTTAAAGATTATATATTTCTTCCACATAATAACATATCAGAAATTATTTCTTCTAGAATTTCTAGCTCCAAAATTCGTAACATGGGCAGAATAGAGTTTTTATAACTTATACACCAGAAAATATTTTTGTAACTTCTCTTATACAGTTTTTTTTAACCTATCCTTTCCTTGATACAAGGGAGGTATGATATAATACAAAATTTGTTAGCCTCATTTTAGTACTTATAGACTAAGTTGGACATACACCTATACCATATTTAAGTGGATGCTCAACAGAGACTAATCTATTCACCAAGGAAACTGGGCTAGAGACCTCAAAGCAGCATTTAATATAGTTATTAGAGCTTTTTTTTTTTTCCTCTGTACGGTCTTGAGAGGTAAAGTGAGGTTCCAGAGAGAGAAAAATTGAGATAATGTAATAAAATCCAGGTCTCCAAAAATGTCTATAAGTACAACAAGAGACTCATAATATCTGTGCCCTTTTCCACTAAAGAAGTTATTTTAGGGGCATGATTTAATAATATAGCATAGTATGTTTTATTTATTTTTTTGCATATGTGAAAAAATGTTTATTTTTCCTTTATTTTTTTGACATTTAATTTTTTAATTTTTACTTTATTTTACTTTACAATACTGTATTGGTTTTGCCATACATTGACATGAATCTGCCATGGGTGTACATGAGTTCCCAATCTTGAACCCTCCTCCCACCTCCACCCCATATCATCTCTCTGGATCATCCCTGTGCACCAGCCCCAAGCATCCTGTATCCTGTATCAAACATAGAGTGGTGATTCATTTCTTACATGATAGTATACATGTTTCAATGCCATTCTCCCAAATCATCCCACCCTCTCCTTCTCCCTCAGAGTCCAAAAGTCCAGTCTATACATCTGTGTCTCTTTTGCTGTCTCGCATACAGGGTTATCATTACAATCTTTCTAAATTCCATATATATGTGTTAGTATACTGTATTGGTGTTTTTCTTTCTGGCTTACTTCACTCTGTATACTCGGCTCCAGTTTCATCCACCTCATTAGAACTGATTCAAATGTATTCTTTTTAATGGCTGAGTAATACTCCGTTGTTCATTTTAAAACATACTATGCTGCTATATAGCGTACTATGTTTTAAAATGAAAAAATTGTTTTGGAAAATAAAATGGTTTGAGTGGTTAAGAGTCAGATTATGGTCATCAGTCAACTTAAATTATGACCTTTCTGATTTGTAAAAGAAGTTCTTTATTTTAACATCAAATAATAATTATAATAGTAATCCACAATGCCTTGAGAATTTAGTTTTAAATAGCTGTGATGTGCTGTGCTTAGTCATTTCCAACTCTTTGTGACCCCGTAGACTGTAGCCCACCAAGCTCCTCTGTCTATGGGGATTCTCCAGGCAAGAATACTGGAGTGGGTTGCCATGCCTTCCTCCAGGGAATCTTCCCAACCCAAGGATCGAACCCAGGGCTCCAGCATTGCAGGCTGATTCTTTACCATCTGAGCCACAGGAAGCCCAAGAATACTGGAGTGGGCAGTCTATCTCTTCTTCAGAGGATCTTCCCAACCCAGGAATCAAACCAGGGTCTCCAGCATTGCAGGCAGATTCTTTACCAGCTGAGCTGCCAGGGAAGCCCTTTAAGTAACTATATATAGATACAAAGACATGGTTTAGAGAAACTGCTAGATGTGAAAATGCAGTAAACACTCCCTTAGTCTCACCCCAGGCAGAGATGAAGACATCCTTTGACCACACACCTAACTTTGAAACCCACTGGTGGACCAAGGGAAATGACAAGGAACAGGGAATGCAAACTTCCTGAAAGAGCCTGGGGCTCCTCTCCACTTTATTTCCTCCTCTGTGCTTCATCAGCAATGAGAAATGCTCTTTTCTTCAGCTGTTGTCATTCAGTCACTAAGTCGTGTCTGACTCTTTGCTACCCCACAGACTGCAGCAAGCCAGGCTTCCCTATCCTTCACCATATGCTGGAATTTGCTCAGACTCATGTCCCTTGAGTCAGCAATGCCATCCAACCATCTCATTCTCTGTCGTCTCCTTTTCCTCCTGCCTTCAGTCTTTCCCAGCATCAGGATCTTTTCCAGTGAGTTGGCTCTTCTCATCAGGTGGCCACAGTATTGGAGCTTCAGCTTCAGCATCAGTTTTTTCAATGAATATTCAGGACTGATTTCCTTTAGAATTGACTGGTTTGAGCTCCTTGCAGTCAAAGGGACTCTCAAGAGTCTTCTCCAACACCACAGTTTGAAAGTATAGGTGCCTCTGCTTTTTAATATGCTGTCTAGCTTTGTCATAGCTTTTCTTTCAAGAAGCAAGCATCCATGTTTTATTTTCATGGTTGCAGTCATTGTCCTCAGTGATTTTGGAGTCCAAGCAAAGAAAGTCTGTCATTGCTTCCATTTTTCCCTTCTATTTGCCATGATCTTAGTTTTTTGAATGCTGAGTTTTAAGTCAGCTTTTGCACTCTCTTCTTTCACCCTCATCAAGAAGCTCTTTAGCTTCTCTTTGCTTTCTGTCATTAGCGTGGTATCATCTACATATCTGAGATTGTTGATATTTCTCCTGGAAATCTTGATTCCAGCTTGTGTTTCATCCAGCCTGGCACTTCACATGATGTACTCTGAAAATAAGTTAAATAAGCATGGTAACAATATACAGCCTTGATATACTCCTTTCCCAATTTTAAACCAATCCATTGTTCTAACTGTTGCTTCTTGACCTGCATACAGGTTTCTCAGAAGGCATGTAAGGTGGTCTGGTATTCCCATCTCTTTAAGAATGTTCCACATTTTGTTGTGATCCACACAGTCAAAGGATAGTCAATGAAGCAGAAGTAAATCTTTTTTCTGGAATTCTCTTGCTTTTTTGATGATCCAGCGGATGTTGGCAATTTGGCTTTTCTTATAGCTTGTATGTCTGGAAGTTCTTGGTTGACCTACTGGTGAAGAATAGCTTGAAGGATTTTGATCATTACCTTGCTAACATGTGAAATGAGAACAATTGTATGGTAGTTTGAACATTCTTTGGCATTGCTCTTCTTTGGGACTGGAATGCAAACTGACTTTTTCCAGTCCTGAGGCAACTGCTGAGTTTTCTAAATTTGCTGGCATATTGAGTGTAGCGCTTTACCAGCATCATCTTTTAGAATTTAAAATAGCTCAGCTAGAATCTTGTTTGCAGGGAATAAGGAAAAATGAATTTTTAGGTTTCATCTCCTCTTATGAGGACGGTGCCACCATAAGAATAGCATATAACCACAACCTCAGCTTCCATCCTGAGAAGACCTACAATAAGCCCTGCTGTTTGCCCTTATGTAGAAATTCCCTTTCATCTCTTTTTTTTTTAAAGAAGATTTTCTTTTAATTCAGCTATTTTTTTCCTATTGAAAATACTTGGATTCCAGCCAAATAGAAAAGAGAAAATGAATTCTTATACTCTTTTTATTTGGGTCCTGTTAGGTCTGCCTCTAAGAAAATTAAATACTGAATATGATTCAGCTAAGCTGGTGAAGTGCTATTTTGAAGTTTGTGGAAAATTTTTCTGAGTAATAAAGGTCATATTTTTGTATTGCCTTGTCATGGGTACTTATCTCTTCTTCCAGGGCCAGGGCTGGGTGGTTTACATAGAGAGAAAAAGAGAGAAGAGACAAGAACAAGAGTTAGAGTAGGGTAAGATCCTTGATCTCTGTGCTTCATATAGTCTCATAGAAAGTTAGCTTGAGTAGAACTGCATACAGAACTGAAAAAAAAACATCTACCTTGCGTGAGCTTGTATGGAATTAAATTCTTTGCGAGCCTAGGAACAGGAGAATGCTCCTTTTATCTTAGGAACAGGAGAACTTTCAGAAAGCAGAGTGTGGTGAAAAGAGAGCCATGGATGGGGCCCTGGGCATGACTCATCATCAGTCTCACCTCCTGGGTACCGCAGAGAGGTCCTGCCTAATCTCATCAATGCCGTCTCCACCCATGCTCTGCTAGGAAGAGACTGCTGTGTAGCACAATTACACTTCAGTTAGATGAGACATGCTCTCCTCCCAGAAGCTGTTTTACAAATAAACAGGATCAAGGGTTCAGAGGGTCTGTCTTCCTAGTAATGGAAGTTTCTATAAGGACATTTCTCCAACAGGAGACTATCTAATATTCCATCATAAACTGAATATATTTTCTAATTATGCTGATGCATTCTGGACTCAGGATTCATTATTGTTGTGTTTATTTTTTTTTTATAATTTTTATTTTTACTTTAGCTTACTTTACATTACTGTATTGGTTTTGCCAAACATTGACATTAATTCACCACGAGTGTTTAATTTTTCAGTAAGGAAGGATCTATTTGGAGCTGGTTGTCCACTTAAACACAGGCATTCAGATGTCCTCCAGACCGCTGAGTCAACTATGTGCTCCTAAAATCTTTCAGGTTTCATAAAAACAGCAAACAGCTTATAGAGTCAGCAATTATTTTGTGAATTATCATCTCCCTGACCTCAAGCAATTAATCAGAAGTCACTGCCAAGGAATTGCCCTCTGCAGGAAAAGTGGAGGAGTGCTAAACAGGTAGTAACTCTATATCAATGTCAGAAAATAAGGTTTTATTCCATGGATTTCTCATACTAGAATTGGGTATATGTGGTTTGTATTCATATTTATAATATAAAATATTTTCCTTTTTCTCTTCTATTTCCCATGGAAAACATGCTTATCAAATATAGGTAATAAAATAGAAGTAAATTATCCATTAAGTTATTAATTTAATTAATATGTTGGTTTGAACATAAATAACTCATGAATCAAGTGAATTATCTAAACACTTCATAATTCACTGAATTTTAAGAGCCTGCAACATCTTCAAGTGGAAAGTATGACTGCCAGCCAAGACTTTCTATAAATTTCTGGAGTCATGTATCAATCACCCAAATCACTGATGTGTAGCAGACTCTATTAAAAATTTAGATGACAAACAAATCTCAACTGATAGAAATGCCAAAAAAACAGAAGTGTTTATTAAAAATTTTGATCTTTCAGCATTTACTGTCAGTCACGTTGATCAGGAGAATTTCTCCCTAGAGTGATTCTGAGCTTCCATTCCTCCTAGCAGAGATATTTAGTCACTGTCCTTTGCTCAATGCCAAGTCTAATAAAACTGTGGTGATTTGGGGGGAAATGAAAGTAATTCTGGTGGCAAGCTATATTTCTTACAAGTTTTGCCTTTTCGCTCATACCAAACATAATAGCTCATTCATTTATTCATCCAATCTACAATAATTATTGAAACCTACAATGTGGTGAGCATGGTGTTAGTTTTGAGGGCTCAGGGATTACATGATTTACTCATAACAGTTTATGTGAGAAACCTACCCAGAGAGAGAGGGATGGGTGATGTGAAAGTCTCCTGGGATGTATTTACTAACTACGTATCCCTTTTTAAATACCCTCTTACAAAGCTTCACCATGTTTGAATGGTTGCAGTGTGAAGGAGAAGTGGAAATGTGGTCAGTGTTCATGCAAATTGTGCCAAGGCTATGTATGTGACTGAGGCAAATATCCCATATTATTAACTGGGAGAGGCAAACTTCCAGGGTGACAGTCTGTGTGTTTACATGAAAGACAGATTCTAGGCAGCAATGGATTAGAGTCAAGTTTAATTATTAGTCTTTACAATCAAACCTGTCCAATGTCTCTGAGTTAAATTCTTTTGTAAATATTAAACAGATTAGAATTGCTAGAGTGCTAAGTGACTTTTTATGTATTTGATATGAAATTGTATGAAAACAAAATCTATTGTATATATTAACACAAAAATTTGAGAGTCAGCAATTTTATAAACAAAATTTGACTAAATATAGAAGAGACAAATAAATAAACTTGAAACTCAAAAGCATTCCTGTTAAACAATTATCTTCAAACATTTATATAACTTGGTTATAGACAGTAGATTGGAAATATTGCTCATGTCAATTACTCAGGTAGGTATAGAGATTAATGGCTACATTTAGAGGAAATAGCATTCAACATTTGGAAACTCAATAACTGCAAGAATATTTTTACAAGTGTTGTACAAAAAAAACTGTGGAAAAAAGATTTTTATGACACAACTTAGGTATAAACTAGACAATTGGTTATTTTTAAACTCATTCTAACAGGTTTTCATTATAATTTCTTAAAGAACCCTTTAACATTTAGTTTACATAAAAATATTATAAACAGGTTCAGGATTTATAATTTATTTAGATAGCAAAGAGATGGGAATATCAGACCACCTGACCTGCCTCCTGAGAAATCTGTTTGCAGGTCAAGAAGCAACAGTTAGAACTGGACATAGAACAACAGACTGGTTCCAAATCGGGAAAGAGTACATCAAGTTTGCACATTGTCACCTTGCTTATTTAACCTATATGCAGAGTACATCATGCAGGGCTGGATAAAGCACAAACTGGAATCAAGATTGCTGAGAGAAACATCAATAAGCTCAGATATGCAGATGACACCACCCTTATGGCAGGAAGCGAAGAAGAACTCAGAACCTCATGATGAAAGTGAAAGAGGAGAGTGAAAAAGTTGTTATAAAACTTAACATTCAGGAAACTAAGATCATGGCATCCGGCCCCATCACTTCATGGCAAATAGATGGGGAAACAGTGGAAACAGTGGCAGGCTTCATTTTGCAGGGGCTCCAAAATCACTGCTGATGGTGACTGGAGCCATGAAATTAAAATGTGTTTGCTCCTTGGAAGAAGAGCTATGATCAGCCTAGACAGCATATTAAAAAGCAGAAACATTACTTTGCCAACAAATGTCCATCTAGTCAAAGCCACGATTTTTCCAGTAGTCATATATGGATATGAGAGTTGGACTATGAAGAAAGCTGAGCCCCAAAGAATTGATGCTTTTTAACTGTGGTGTTGGAGCAAACTCTTGAGAGTCCCTTAGACTGCAAGGAGATCAAACCAGTCAATCCTAAAGGAAATCAGTCCTGAATATTCATTGGAAGGACTGATGCTGAAGCTGAAACTCCAATACTTTGGCCACCTGATGCAAAGAACTGACTCCTTGGAAAAGACCCTGATGCTGGGAAAGATTGAAGGAGAAGGGAACGACAGAGGATGAGATAGTTGGATGGCATCACGACTCGATGGACTTGAGTTTGAGCAAGCTCCGGGAGTTGGTGATGGACAGGGAAGCCTGGTGTGCTACAGTCCATGGGGTCACGAAGAGTCAGACACGACTGAGTGACTGAACTGAACTGAACACTTATTTTAACAGTTTGAACAAATACAGTTTATCTCAGAGAAAAAGCCTTTACTCACAAGTCTGCTATTTAAGGAACTAGTCAATATTTATTATACAGCAGTAAAACATAAACACATATGCATACTTACATAAATACGTACAGATATATATTATGGATATTTTCTCTATTAAGGAAACAAGAGCTTTTAATTTTATGCCTCCTAAACAATTGTCTCTATAATCTATAGTCACTATAAACAGGTGAGTGTGTGAGTGTGTATGCACATGTCCCAATGGTTCTTATCCAACCAAGACTGGACATTGAGTGCTTCTGTAACACAGAAAGAAATTTCTATCTTCATTTTACGCACTGATCCCTTATTTGTTCAGAACTTAGCCCATTAGTATGCAACTGATACGACACAGGCAAGGACACATCTCCCTCCCAGTGTCTCAAGTATTTTTTGTTATCAAACACAATCCAGCTCCACATCCCTGTTGCTTAGCCCAGCGCGAGACCCAGAGAAGTCATTCCATGTGGGTGTGTTCAATGAATAAACGAGTCACCCCACAAAAGATGAGAAACGTTCACAGTTACATAGTATGCACTCTTCCTATTCTCATGCCTTATTCTCTGACTGTTCAATTTTGTAGTTGAGATTAGGAAGTGTTTTTTAAAAAGAAACAAAAAATACTGAAGTCAATGCAGTTTCCAATAGTCAGGTGAATTAATAGATACAAAGTATTAGGGTGTTGTTGCTGTTCAGTCACTCGTCGTGTCCAACTCTTTGCAACCCCGTGGACTGCAGTATGCTAAGCTTCCCTATCCTTCGCCATCCCCAGAATTTGCTCAAACTCATGTCCATCGAGTTGGTGATACCATCCAACCATCTCATCCTCTGTTGGCCCTTTCTCCTCCTGCCTTCAATCTTTCCCAGCATCATGGTCTTTTCCAACGAGACAATTCTTCCCATCAGGTGTCCAAAGTATTGGAGCTTCAGCTTCAGCATCAGCATCAGTCCTTCCAATGAATATTCAGGACTGATTTCCTTTAGGATTTACTGATTGGATCTCCTTGCAGTCCAAAGGACTCTCGAGAGTCTTTTCCAACATCACAGTTCAAAAGCATCAGTTCTTCAGCACTCAGCCTTCTTTATGGTCCAAATCTCATATCCATACATGACTACTGAAAAAACCATAGCTTTAACTATACAGACCTTTGTTGGCAAAGTAATGTTTCTGCTTTTTAATATGCTGTCTAGGTTTATCATAGCTTTTCTTCCAAAGAGCAAGCATCTTTTAATTTCATGGCTGCAGTCACCATCAGCAGTATTTTTGATGTCCAAGAAAATAAAATCTGTCACTGTTTCCATTGTCTACCCGTCTATTTGCCATGAAGTGATGGGATCATTTGCCACAATCTTAGTTTTCTGAATGTTGTCAAAAAAAAAAAAAAACATTAGATTATAAATATTTTTCTTTAAAGAAGGATGATCTCCATTGTAAGCATGGGAATCTGAGGGCCGTGGGTTAATCTTTGTCCTTGTTGTTTTTCCTTTCATTTTGTTCAGAACTGTGTATGGAGTTTCCAAAAAAGGTCTGTATAGTCAAAGCTATGGTTTTTCCTGTAGTCCTATATGGATTTAAGAGTTGGAATATAAAGAAAGCTGAGTGCTACAGAATTTATGCTTTTGAACTGTAGTATTGGAGAGTTCCTCAGACTGCAAGGAGATCAAACCAGTCAATCCTAAGGGAAATCAGTCTAGAATGTTCATTGGAAGGACTGACGCTGAAGCTGAAGCTCCAGTACTTTGGCCACCTGATGCAAAGAGCTGACTCATTGGAAAAGTCCCTGATGCTGAGAAAGATGGAATGTGGGAAAAGAAGGGGATGACAGAGGATGAGATGGTTGGATGGCATCACCGACTCGATGGACACAAGTTTGAACAAGCTCCAGGAGCTGGTAATGGACAGGGAAGCCTGGCGTGCTACAGTCCATTGGGTAGCAGAGTGGCACACAACTTAGCAACTGAACTGAACTGTGTATAGCATTAGCCTATATCCATACAAAGAAGGATGATTCTCCAGGACGACTGGGAAAAGGATTCTCTGGATTGAGAGGGGAGCACAGGGTAGCTTTTCCAGCTTCATGTCTCTAAGACTTCCTCTTGTTATGTGAACAGCTCAGAGTAACATCTCTCTTTGAGGCCATTTCTGTGACTCAGAGCTAATTCTGTTTCCGGAAGACATTTGACTCCCTCCCTCTGTTCCAGCCCCAGAATTCAACAGACCTTCTTACCCAAAGCTTTGAAGGTTTGTGCAGCACTTTCTTATATATGCTTTCTTTATAGCCTTTCCACCTGTTATCACAACCTTCTTTGTCCCTTACTCAGTGATCTTTCTATGGGTATGTGGTTCCCTTCATGCTAAGGTAATATCATTTTGGAGACTTATTTGCTGAACATTTCTGAGGTTCTTAAATGCTGTAGACCACTGTGCTACAGGAGCTCCAGTAACTTTCACAGTGGGGAGGGGACAAGTTGATTGGCTCTCTAATACAATACTACTCTCCTTTATAAATTAAACACATAAATAAACTTTTCTCCAGCACAGGTTGGCATCAGGTCCCACCAGGGCCTTTTTTGACCTTGTCCAATCTGGGGAGCTTTGATTCCCATCTAGGGGGTTTTGGCTCCAATTTGGGGTGTTCTCCCTGTGAAGGGAAACTGTTTATAAGGCACTTCAGAGAAAGGTCACTGGAACTGGGAAGTCTTGTTAATGTGACTTTCCGGCTGGCTAGGTTTTGGTTTATTCTGGCTTCCCAGGTAGCACTAAGTGGTTAAGAACCAGCCTGCCAGGGAGACATGATGAGATGCAGATTCAATCCCTGGGTCGGGAAGATCTCCTGAAGGAAGAAACGGCAACCCACTCCAGTACTCTTGCCTGGAGCATCCCACACACAGAGAAGCCTGGTGGGCTAGAGTCCATGGGGTCGCAGGGTCAGACATGACTAGAGCGACATAGCATGCACTGCGGTATTGCTTGATTCTGTCACGTGCACAAGTACTTGGACCTTGGCAGGACTATCCCCAGTTTTACCAGTCAATGTCAAAGCCATCTGCCAAGTTTGCAGTGTTGTCCTAGCCTATTGTGGTGTGTTTGTGGTTTTACAGGGGTTTCATTCCATACTGGAGTAGGGTTTGTTAGTCATCTTCACTGAATTGACCCTCACCACACATTTTCTAATCTTGTGGTTTGGCTATACTGACCTTATTCAAGGACACTTGAGATTTCCCTGACACCTAACATTGTTGAAGATGTTAACTCGGATTTTACTCTGTTTTGTTGTTTTCTAATGTCTGTTTGATTTGACAGCCAGTAGGTGTTTGGGAGAGATCAAGTTCTATATTGCTTCTGTGTTTTAGGGCATTATCATGTCACTCATCCTCTCTGGTTTTATTTTAGAAAAAGTATTTCATGACCTTATGAGAAAAAACATTGAAAATAATGCTTATTTAAATATATATACATATATACTAGCACCAGGTGGCGCTAGAGGTAAAGAAGTTGCCAATGCAGGAGCTGTAAGAGACACTGGTTCAATCCCTGGGTTGGGAAGATCCTCTGGAGGAGGAAATGACAACCGCTTCAGTACTCTTGTCTTGAGAATCCCATGAACAAAAGAGCCTGGTGGACTACAGTCCACGGGGGTGCAAAGAGTTGAACATGGAGATCCAACCAGGCCATCCTAAAGGAGATCAGTCCTGGATGTTCACTGGAAGGACTGATGTTGAAGCTGAAACTCCAATACTTTGGCCACCTGATGTGAAGAGCTGATTCGTTGGAAAAGACCCTGATGCTGGGAAAGATTGAGGGCAGGGGGAGAAGGGGACGACAGAGGATGAGATGGTTGGATGACATCACCAACTCGATGGACATGGGTTTGGGTGGACTCCAGGAGTTGGTGATGGACAGGGAGGCCTGGCATGCTGCGATTCATGGGTTCACAAAGAGTTGGACACAACTGAGCTACTGAACTGAACTGACTGAAAGCAACTTAACCTACACACACACGCACACACACATATATATATGTGTGTGTGCGTGTGTGTGTATGTATGAATGTATAACGTTTTTCACTACTATCTGCATCTCAAATCATCTATAAAGACTGAACTATGCTGTAGTCTGTCCACCGCCCAGTGAAGGAATCCTCACACGAATTTACTTACCTCTGCCAAGAGTCTGCAAGCTGCTGTGACTTTGTACGTGCTTTGCATAAATTTGCTCAGAATTCCTCTGCCTTCGTAATTGTTACTCTCCAGGAACTATGCTTTGAATTTCCTAATATTCTTCAGCTACTTCTCCTCTGCTCTTGCTGTTGTTTAGTTGCTAAGTCATATCCAACTCTGCAATCCCATGGACTGTAGCCCGCCAGGCTCCTCTGTCCATGGGATTTCCTAGGCAAGAATACTGGAGTAGTTTACCATTTCCTTCTCCAGGGGAACTTCCTGACCCAGGGAACAAATTTGCATCTCCTGCCTTGGCAGGCCTTGGCATGTAGATTCTTTATCTCTGAGCCACCAGGAAATCCCCTTGTTGCTCTAGCATGTACAGATGTCTCTGAGCTTGGGTGATGAGTATAGGCCATGAAAATCCATATTGCAGCAGATGATGAGCACGACTATTTATGCTGTTGAAGTAGATTCACCCTACCATCAGTCACTAGTATCTATTTCCCTTCCATTCAGAGTGCTAACTAGCTCCCTAGAAGAGAGTTGATCCTTCCGTCAGCAATGCCCAACAGCTGGCAACATATGACTTTTTTTCCTCCACAGAACTTTTCTCCTGCTTTTAAACTTTGGAATTTCTGGTCTTACACGGTTTATATTGCAGTGTTACTGTGACAATCACACATGTTCCATTTTATCAGTCTCATGAATACTCTTATACATTTCAGAAGTGTAAAATTGGTCACAGTTATTGTGTATCTTTACTTTTTAAAGCTAAAAGATGCTCAAAACCATTATTCCTATAAAAAGCATTGGATGATACTTATGATCTTGAGTAACATAACCCCCAGTTATAATGTTTCATATGAATGACAGGCTTTGTGTTTTTGAGATCTACTTAAAATTTTAGTTGATATTAGCATACTTGGATAAATAGAAGTGTCTAGTTTAAGACCCTCTTCCTTACTGAGTGTGAGAGAAGTCATTTTGGCAACCTATAATTTGGTTAATTACAAAATATCTTGATATTTTAAGTTATGAATTATAGCCAGGCTATACCCTATAGCTAATAACAGGTACCCAACCAGAGGCCCATGTATAGAAAGAGACGACACAGTTCAGCGGACTAGCTTGTAAACGCAAACATCAGCAATAGCAACAAACTCTTAGGGTATCTGGGTTTTTAGAAGGTCTCTCTCTGATCAGTGCTTAGATTTCAGTATCTTATGTAGCCTCTTACGAATCTCCTTAGTCTTAATGGAATAGATAATTGGATTGAGCATTGGAGGCACAAAGAGATATACTAGGGATATGAACTTGTGCACATACTCAGGGGCATGCTCCCCAAATCGATGAACCATGGACACACTAACCATGGGCACGTAGTAAATGAGCACAGCACACATGTGTGACACACATGTGTTGAGTGTCTTAAGTCTCTCTTCCCGGGAGGCGATGGCCAGCACAGAGTGTAATATGAGCACATAGGAAAGGAGGATGAGCACTGAGTCTACACCAAAGGCAGAGATGACAATGAACAACCCATACGTGCTGTTGATGGTGGTATCTCCACAGGGCAGGCGGATCAGGTCTGCGTGCAAGCAGTAGGAGTGGGTCAGTATATTGTCTTTACAGAAAGGCAACCTCTTCAGAAGGAAAGGCAGTGGGAAGACCATGCAGAAGCTGCGGATGATGATAGATATGCCCATGTGAGCCACACGGGTATCAGTGAGCACTGTAGAATAATGCAAGGGCTTACAGATGGCCACATAGCGGTCAAAACTCATGGCCAGCAAGATTCCAGACTCTGTCCAGGAGAAAAAGTGGATGAAGAACATCTGAATCAGGCAGGCATCAAATGCAGTCTCTGGTGTGTGAAAGCACAAGGTAGCCAGTATAGTGGGCAAGGTAGAAAACGACACACCCAGGTCATTGACAGACAGCAGAGATAGGAAGTAGTACATTGGCTGGTGCAAGCTCTGCTCCTCCTTTATGATGAAGAGAATGAGGCTGTTGCCCAGGATGGAGACAGCATACAGCAGCAAGAGGAGGGCCGCTAACCAACGCTCCAGTCCCTCCATCTCTGGGAAGCCTGTTAGGGTGAAGCTGGTCAGTCTTGAGATGTTAGTTTCAAAACTTCCCATGGGGTCCCTGAGTATCTTTTGGAGAAACACAATCAGAGTAAATTGAGGTCAGACAATGGAAAGAATGGTCACTATCCAGGATGGAAAGGACAAGGCTACTTAGATTGCACACCAAAGACAGTGAAAAATTAGGAGGAAGCAAGCTAGGGATCATTGCTTACATCTCAGGCCTTCTGCCATCTGATCATTTCTACAGTTGGGTCATGGGCTCCAATTCCTTCCCCACAAAAGTCCTTTGAGTCTGTTTTGAACACTATATCTTATTCTTCCTGTTTCTGTATTCTTTGCAGAAATATTAAAACCTTTCTCCAGTAGCAGAAAATGATTTAGCTCTATCAGTTCTAGCCACTACCTTCTTCAAGAAGTGAAGTACAGTATGCCCTCCCCAGGGCCTTATCTTAATGCTCTCCACTTACTCATGAATCTCCGTGTATGCAGGGATAACATTTTCATCTGTACGCTGAGCTGTGTCTTTTCTCCTGCCTACACTGGAGAATCTCACTGCAGCTCCCCATCCTATCTTTGTCACGTGAGCTCCTCTCTTATTCACCAAGGATCCAGACTCTCATGCTCCTCCACTCCTGATTGCTCTGGGTTTTTCTATCTTGCATGTTTACATGTTTTCCTCTGTTTAGATTACGGATTCCCAAACTGTGTGTATGCTAGAGTCACCCAAGGAGCTTTTAAAAAACTCCTTTGTCTGGACCCCAGTAATACCAGTTTAATCCAAATCTCTAGCAGTAGCAGTTGGATTCAAGAATCAATAATTGGAAAAAAAAACTACCCAGGAAATTCCAATGCAAAGTCAAGTTTGAGAATCATAGGTTTAGATTATGTTCCATCCAAAACCAGCTTCTTTCTTATTGAGGATCAGTTTCAGGATATACAGTCAAAGAAAATAAATAACAACAACAATAAAAATCGCTTTATTGCCCCCACATATTCTTCCAGTAATTATTCACTTCTCTGATCTCTTTCACACTATGTTCACAATTATTTTCTACTCATAATGTCCTTCTTACCTCTTCTCTGTGTGTCAATTATCCCAAATTCATGTCTCTAGCTCAGATGTCTCTTCTAGCTATAGAGTCAAGCATCCAACTCCCTACTGGTGTATCAACTGTGATGGCTCATCAGCACAACATAAATATATGCCAATTTGAACTTTTGTTAATCACCATACCAATTGCAATATCCTCTGCAATATTTTCCTCATATAAAAGTCCATCAGCATTTATCCATGCACTAAAGCCAGAAATATGTAGGAAGAATTTTTCACCCTCTCCCATTTCCAGATCTAATTAATCTATTACTACCTTTCCAAAATATACTTAACAGAGGCACTCCTGTCTCTCTCACTTCCAGCTAATCCAGTATCCAGTCTATTGCACTGATCTATCCCTCAGCATTTTTAATCAGGGTGTCTACAGGCCCTTTCTTGCTGATCATCCAGCTCAGTGTCATGATCCTCTCTAATTCATCTTTTACAAAGAAGCCAAACTATCTGTTGATAATATAAACAAGATAATGTAACACTTCTATGGAAAACCTCTCAGGGGCTTCCCTTCACTCTTAAAATAAGGATTAGAGTAAGAATTCAAAGTCTTACCTAGGCATGAGGCAGCATATGAACTACCCGAGAACTTGTTACCTTCCTATTATTCTAACCATTCATTACTTCTCTACATATCATTTTATGTCGCTATTATGTATCCTCACACATACTTTTCTCCATGACTCTTATCACACTTTAGAATTATAGTGAATTATTATGTATCTGTTTGGTCATTTGATTAGTATCTTTGTTCCCCAAAGAATTATAAGATCCTATAGTTGTCTCAATGTTTATCCAAGTTGCTGGGCATAGAGTCCTGGATAAGCATTCAGATCACCAGTTCTAATTCATAAGCCTGGAAATAAAGGTCCTCTGTGGTCAGTACTAAATCAATATTTCTGTTCTCGGTTCTCAACATTTTCATTACTCGTACCTCAAATACCCAGATGGGTCTATTTGCTGTTGTTCAAACATTAACTACAGCTCCTCAACTGCCAGAGTTTCCAAGGATGTGTCAACATACCCAATCCATCTTCCAGGTCCCAGGATCAATGATGCCCTCCTCCTCCATGAAGATCTGACTGGTCACTGAAGTGGAGGTAACTGCTCTCCTCTCCTCACCATTCTCAGAAGCAGTAGATTTGCATCTCCCTTTGTGCCTGTTTCTCTGCCTGTTCTGCATTAGAGCTTCCTCTTATGAGTTACGACGGTTCCTGTTGAATTATGAAACTTATCTCCCCTTCTGACTCACCAGCTCCAGAAGACCAACACTGACACTTATTCATTGTTTCAGTCCCTGCTGTGCTCAGTGCAAGCCCCAACACAGGAGATGCACTCAGTTAGTCACTGATCCCACAGGATTTTGATTCTCTTTGTTGTAATTGGAGGGGCTAAGGAACTTTGCTAATGGGGTAGTGAAGATCCAAAAGTAAACTACTGTGAAAACCCTTAGGACCAAATACTTTGCAACTCTGAGTTCTAAACCTACTCTAAATCTGCTCCTCCTGCCTTTATTTTGCTTTTGTTCCTTCACCTGCATTAGGACTCCTGTATCCTTTCTTCTCAGGAAGTGTTCTTTTTCCTCCATTCCACATTCATAAAATCTTTTTGCTTTTCCTATCTGCTGTTCAGTTCAGTTCAGTTCAGTCACTCAGTCATGTCCGACCTCATGAATTGTAGCGCACCAGGCTTCCCTGTCCATCACCAACTCCCGGAGTTCACTCAAACTCACGTCCATCAAGTCGGTGATGCCATCCAGCCATCTCATCCTCTGCCGTCCCCTCCTCCTGCCCCCAATCCCTTGCAGAATCAGAGTCTTTTCCAATGAGTCAACTCTTTGCATGAGGTGGCCAAAGTATTGGAGTTTCAGCTTTAGCATAAGTCCTTACAAAGAACACCCAGGACTGATCTCCTTTAGGATGGACTGGTTGGATCTCCTTGCAGTCCAGGGGGCTCTCAAAAGTCTTCTCCAACACCACAGTTCAAAAGCATCAATTCCTCGGCTCTTTCTAAACATTTCTGTTTGCCCCTATATATAATATGCAGATACCCTTGACTTGGAGGGGGTTTTTTTAGCACTACTAAGAGTCTTGCCAAGTGTCTTCCAAAGTAATCAATGTCTTTCTATAACCATCCGTCCATACTCATTTTTTCTAAGAAAAGAGTGGGGGAGTGAGAGATGCATATTCTTAGAAGACATCTACATCCAAACTACAGCTTAATAAGGGAGAATCCCTGCAGAGAAAAGAATATATGAAGTGGAAAG
This sequence comes from Redunca redunca, assembly GCA_006410935.1. NCBI lineage: Eukaryota > Metazoa > Chordata > Mammalia > Artiodactyla > Bovidae > Redunca > Redunca redunca. The sequence goes on from SJYQ01005376.1 coordinate 352,613, forward strand.
CATGGCAAGATTTCAGAGAATAAGAGTAACAAATGGAAAATAGAGAACCATAAGGTGATTCTTTAAAGTGAAAACACGCAGAAAAAAATTAAAAACCTGACTCTTCTAGGGACAGCCTTTCTGTCTTCATATTGTCATATTATAACAATCAAAATTTCTAAGCTAGTCAGAGTGCCTCGGAGCCTGAGTCTGGACTGTCTGACACTTCACTTTACCTACCTGAAAGATCTCTGTGCATGGAGGGTGCAGGGAAGGAAGGGCAGTTGTGGGGGTCCTGCCCATATCCCCCGCCTCCTCTGCCAACTCCCTGGCTTGAGCAATATAAGGCTGTATCCATGAAGACCCTTGAGTATTTACCAACTCAGGAGCTCATGGACTGCTGAGAATATGGAGCATCTGCCATGCTCCTCCCTCACTGTCTTGGTAGTTCATTGCTCAAAGGGATATTTAGAAACAAAATGATCAGAACTGGAAGGGACATGCAAGAATATTGTATCTAGTCCCTCATTTTATAGAAGATGTCCTTAAAACTTAGAAAGAAAAAAAGTTACTACAATTTTATACAGCTTTTTAGTGGCAGAATATTTAAAGCTACATCTTCTAAGTTAGTTTATGGCCTTTCCACTCTATAACTATGACCAATACCCACAAGAAATGCTGTGTCCTATCTGTGTCCTAGGCAGATATTATTATTATCTATATTTTGCACATAGGGAAACTGAGGCACAGAAAATTAAGTAAATTTTTCAAAGTCACAAAATATATAAGTGGCAGGACTAGCATTTGAACATAGGTGCTCTGAACCATTATGTTGTATGGCCATACTGTGAGTTCAGACGATAAGTGCCTCTGTTTCCTTCTCCATGGATTACGATAAGTGCCTCTGTTTCCTTCTCCATGGATTACGATAAATGCCTCTGTTTCCTTCTCCATGGATTCCTTCTTAGCTTAACAAGGCTGCTCAGTAAACAGCCACTGAATGAGTAGACGTGACTTCTTTGTACTTGATATCTCCCAGATCTCCAGTCAAACTAAGACCATCAGTGTTACACATGTTTAACCACAGAAGTCAATATACATAAAGGACAAGAATTACAACATTTTTCAAAGCAGCACCACTGATTGAAATCACACCAACTTGTATTTGGGAATCAGAATGTCTGAGTTCAACTCCTGTCCTTCACTGACTAGCTATGTGATCCTGGTTGATTAATCTATACTGTGCATCTCAGTGTCTTCACCTTTAAAGCAAGAATAATAATTTAGCTACTTCTTAGGCTTGAGGATAAGACATAATGAGTATTAATAATAAAATATATAATAAAATAACCTTTGAACCTTGACTGTCACATAATAAGCTATCAAGAAATGTTATCCTTAGTATACTTTGCAGCTGGTAAAATGAGCATGGTCTGTGCTGTGGTTGCGCTACTTTAAATGACTGGTGTAGTTAGACCAGTTGAATAAAGAGACCCTGTGCCTGACAATTAGGCCTGCAACAGATAGATATACTGGTATTTTCTTTTAAACTAATTATCCTATGTTATCATTTGACTGCAGAGCAGGTTTCTGATGAATTTGGATAAACGGAGCAAAAGTTTTAGGTGTTTCCACTATGCATCAGGGAAGATGAGTCTCTTGGGGCCCAGAATCAGGCCCCATAGATAGAGACATGGGCCCAGAATCAGGCCCCATAGATAGAGACATGGGCCCATCACAGCCCATAGTCACATCCGAAATGGAATAGCTCTCCCAGGATAGAACCATTCATCACTTGAGAGGACCATGTGGAAGGCACCTTGGTAGGATGTCAACATGGGCACCAACACTCAGACTTCTCCCTTATGAGGCTCACCTTCTATAACTCTCAGGTTATTTTTATTTGCCTCCCTCCCTCTCTCTCTCTCCCCACCCCTTCACTCTCACTCTGATTTTACCAAAACTTGTGTACATTCTTTCGCAAAGTAGAAAACACGGATAAACAAATAATAAATCTTCTCAATGCTCACTAACCAGAAACAACTATTAATATTTTTTTACATGTTCCAAATACTTTTTCTATGGAAATATATGAATGTTTAACAATATTATATCTTAGAGTTTTTACCAAAATATCTTGACAGTATCATATAAAAACTTTTCATAAAATGTTTTATTTAAAATATCACTTTACAGTGATTTATACATTCTTCTAAGCTATCCTATCCTAGAAACTATTGTTGCAGCCAAATCTCCCTTTTTGATTAGTAATTGTTTTTTCTTTTCTTCATGTTTTAACATTTGGGAGGTGAAATCGAAAGTCACTTCAGTCGTGTCTGACTCTTTGCGACCCCATGGACTATACAGTCCATGGAATTCTCCAGTACAGAATACTGGAGTGGGTAACCTTTCCCTTCTCCAGGGGATCCTCCCAATACAGGGATTGAACCCAGGTCTCCTGCATTGCAGGCAGATTCTTTACCAGCTGAGCCATAAGCAAAGCCCATTTGGGAAATCTACTCTGTCTCATTTCTTCTTCTTTTTTTTTTAGATATGTTGGGGAAGGAGGGGTGTGATCTCTATTTTACAAGAGTTCTAAATTAATGTTTAAATCATTCTGTAGTACCCAGATTATTTAGAATTAAGTCAAATTTACTGGGGGTCGGGGGGGGATTGCATTTCTAATATCTTTCCACCAAGGCATTCATGAATATGTCCATTCATTCAGTTTTACTTCTAAGTAAGCATCTGATAAGGGGTTCACCTCCCAAACATGTAATGAACTCCTACAGTAGCAAAAACAGAAAGAGAAACATAGCTGGTAATCACATTTTACTATGCACTGAGGAGTTGAATGGAAATTTCTCCAAAGAAAATATACAAAAGGCAACAAGTATAGGAAAGAAAATGCTCAGTGTCACTACTCATCAGGAAAATGCATATTTAAAACATGTGCCTGCATGTCTGCGTCTGTGCTCAGTCACTTCAGTCGTGTCTGATTCCTTGCAGCCCTATGAACTGTATCCCACCAGGCTCTTTGGTTAATGGGATTCTCCAGGCAAGAATACTGGAGTGGGTTGCCATTTCCCCCTCCAGGGGATTTTCCCCACCCAGGAACTGAACCAACATCTCTTTCTGTTCCTGCATTACAGGTGGATTCTTACTGCAGAGCCACCAGGGAAACCCCTATGAAACCACAAGGGCTATTAAAAATAACAACAGAAGATAAGAGGTGTTGATGAGGACCGTTGCACAATGTTGTTGGAAATGCAAAATAATGCAACAGCTATGGAAAGCAGTATGAAGAGTCTACAAAGAATTAAAAATAGAACTACCTTCAACAGAGACTTGGGGAAAAAGACTCACTAACCATTATAACAGTGGTCCCATTGTAATTAGTAATTTTTTCTGTGATGATTCACTTTAACCATGGGTAATAGAAACACATTGTGATAAAATGAAGGACTAATTTTCAGGATGTGCATTTTGGGATTAAAAAAGAAAACTGAACAATTATTTTTCTAAATTACAACCCAGTGTACCTCGCCAAAACCTTTTGGCAGATCTTAACTAGTACAAGGTCATCATACATCTGGTGGCAGAAATATGAAAAGGAAGTTTAAAAAATTGTCAAAACAGGTTATGGAAACTTCAATTTATGGAGTAATAGTAAATATCCTTTGAAGTTTGGACTTTCCACATTTCTGGCTTAAAACTTGGTTCCCACTAGCATTCTGCCAAGCCTCCTTCTAATCTCTTTAGTTTTGATGGAATAGATGACAGGGTTGAGCATGGGAGGCACAAAGAGATAAATGAGAGACATGACTGTGTGCACAAATCGGGGGGCATGCCTCCCATAGCGGGCAGCCATGGACACACCAACCATAGGAACATAGAATGTGAGCACAGCACACAGATGTGACACACACGTGTTGAGTGCCTTTAACCGTTCCTCCTGAGAAGCAATGGCAAGTACAGAATGCAGGATGAGCACATAGGAGAAGAGAATGAGTGCAGAGTCCAGGCCGAAGGTAGACATGACAATGAAGAGACCGAAAATATTGTTGATGGTGATGTCATCACAGGGAAGATGGATGAGATCTGGATGAAGGCAGTAGGCATGGGACAGTATATTGGCCTTACAGAAAGACAACCTCTTCAGAAGGAAAGGCAGTGGGAAAACCATGCAAAAACTGCGGGTGATTACCCACAAGCCCATGCATACAACACGGAAATCTGTGAGCATGGTGGTGTAGCGCAGAGGGTAACAGATGGCCACATAGCGGTCAAAACTCATAACCAGCAGGACCCCAGACTCCATGAAGGAGAAGAAGTGGATAAAGAACATTTGAGCCATGCAAAAATCAAAGCTGATCTTCCTTAAGTGGAAGCAAAATGTGGCTAGCACGGTGGGCAGTGTGGAGAAAGACACACCTAGATCATTAACTGAGAGCAGGGATAGGAAGTAGTACATAGGCTGATGCAAACTCTGCTCCTCCCTGACAATGAAAAGGATCAGGGCGTTGCCCACAATGGAGACAATGTAGAGGGTACCGAGGAGCAAGAACATCCAGTGTTGGGAGTTCCCCAGCCCTGGGAGCCCGGTCAGGGTGAAAGTTGGCAACTCTGAGCTGTTGTAGAGGGTACCTCCCATGCTGGGAGGACTGGTACGGAGGACCACCACCTGTAGAGAAGACAGACGTACAGTTTATTGATGAGCCTATTTTAAGTCTCTCTTGTGCCATCCAGACCCTTACTTTACAGCTTAATCAATTCTGTTTACCACATCACTCCTTGCCCCTCTTGCTCCCCATGGTTTCTGGAATTGTCTAAGTGTTTTCAGGTTATCCAGCTGGCTCAACAGGTCTCATTACCTTCCTCTGTACCTGTGCCTATCTCCACCATGCTCTTCCTCACATTCAAAGCAATGAACTTGTTATCAATCAACAGGCATCCCTTTGTGCAAGACCTAAGGCATCATGCTCCTGATGACTACTTCCTGGACTGTTCTGAATATTCCAATTACTTATCAAGCTGTAAACTTTTTCTCTTTCCACTCTCACTCTACTGAATATGCTACTTATCATGACTCCCCAGCTCTCTCACTCATACTTAGTCTCCCAGTTCTTCCTTCCATCCCTCCAGTTAGAAGGTAGATGAATAAAAAAATACCTGTCCACAGCGCTAACCTTCCACACTTTCATCAAGATGCATTAGATGCCCCCACTTTATCTTTTCATCCTGCTATCCATTTATCCTATGGCATTAAGTTTCTGCCTGAATAACTTAGTATACTGGAAGTCTTTTCTTAATAATTTCCTTCAAACTGAATTGTATCTAGCTCCTGAAAACCACAGGATTAATAATCAATTCTCTATATCATGGAACTGGTTCTTATCTGTGTTCTCCATTTCTTTGAATAATACTGTAATTGTGCCTGAGACTAAGACTCAGAAATCCAAACATTATATTATTTCTGTCTTTCCTTTATCTACTACATTAAATTAGATCACAGTCAATGAAAATACTGAACCCTAAGTGCATCTGCCAGCACTTTTCTGCATTTCCTTCCACTTATATTCTTATATTTTGTATCCAAGACATCACATTTGTATGCCCATAATAATGCCCTCTTAATGAATCTCTTTCCTCCATATCATTCTCTAATCTAGAATAGGTCTAATATTTTCAAAGGGCAGCTCTGCAAATGGGACCATTCTGATTAGAAAGTTTGAATGCCCTTTCACTACCAAAGTGTCAAAACCAGACTCAGAAGTCTAGAGTTAAAGACCCTCTGTAGTCCAGTACTATATCAATATTTTTGGTCGCAATTCTCAGAATTTCCTACTTGTACCTCAAACACCCAGACAGGTTATCCATATTAATAATAGCAATATTCTTTGCTATTATTCAAACATTAACTACAGCTCCCCAGTTCCTAGAGTTTCCCAGAATGTCTGAACATATCTATTTAACCCATCTTCTGTGACCAAGGATCAACGATACCCTCCTCTTTCATGAAAATCTGACCAGTCATTGCAGTGGAGGTAACTGCTCTCCTCTCCTCACCACTCTCATAAGCTGTAGATTTGCATCTCCTTTTGCGCCTGTTTCTCTGCCTGTTCTGCATTAGAGCTTCCTATTATAGAGTTATGATAGTTCCTGTTGAATTATGAAACTTATCTCCCCTTCTGACTCACCAGCTCTGAGACCAACACTGACACTTATTCATTGCTTCAGTCACTGCTGTGCTCAGTGCAAGCCCCAGCACAGGAGATGCACTCAGTAAGTCACTGATCCCACAGGATTTTGATTCTCTTTGTTTGTAAATTGGAGGTGCTAAGGAACTTTGCTAATGGGGTAGTGAAGATCCAAAAGTAAACTACTGTGAAAACCCTTTGGATCAAATACTTTGCAACTCTGAGTTCTAAACCTGCTCTAAATCCACACCTCCAGGCTTTCATCTGCCTTTGTTTGTCCACCTGTATTAGGACTCCTCTATCCTTTTTTCTCAGGGTGCACTTTTCCCTCCATTCTGCATTCTTAAAATCTCTTCGTTTTTCTTATATGCAAGCTTTTCCTAAACATTTCTGTTCGCCTCTGTATGCAATATCCCTGATTTGGAGAATTTTTTAAGCACTAAATAGAGTCTTGCCAAGTGGCTTCCAAAGCAGCCTGTGTCTTTGTATAGACCTCCCCCCTGTACCCGGGAGAAATGCGTAAGAGTGCTTATTTATTGCAGAACATCTACCTCCAAACTACAGTCCATTGTAGTATCCCTGCAGAGAAATGAATGTCTGAATCTGAAAGCATGGGAAGATTTCAGAGAACAAGAGGACTAAGTAAAAAATATAGAACCAGGAAAGTGAAAATATGCAGACAAATTAAAAAATAAATAAATAAATAAAAACACCTGACTCCCATAGGGACAGCCTTTCTGTCTTCAGATCGTCATAACACTCAGGATTTCTAAGTTGAGTCAGAATGCCTTAGTGCACAAGTCTGGAGTGTCTGACACTCCACCTTACCTACCTGAGAGTTCATGGAGGGTGCAGAGGAAGCAAGAGCAGTTGTGGGGGCTCTGCCCATACCCCCTGCCTCCTCTACCAACTCCCTGGGCTGAGCAATATAAGGCTGCATCCAGGAAGTCCCTGGAGTATTTATCAGCTCAGGAGCTCATGGACTGCTGGAAATATGGGGCATCTGCAGTGTTCTTTCCTCTCTGACTTAATAGTTTGTTGCTTACATGAGTATGTGGGACTAGGAATGATCAGAACTGGAAATGACATTCAAGGATATTGTACCTAGTTGCTCATTTTATAAAAGGGATCATTAGAGCCTAGAAAGGAAAAGAGGCATCTCAATTTTATACAGCTTGTTAGTGGCAGAACATGTAAAACTATGTCTTCTAGGTTAGTTTATGGCCTTTTCACTTTACAGCTATGATCAATACCTACAAGAAATGCTATATCCTGTAAAAGTGCTTAAAACCCATGTAAATTAGGCATTTGGATTTATTATATCTTGTGAAATTCTCTCCTGAATTATCCTTGAAATTGACCCCAAGCATGATAAGAAGCACTGGTTCACTGTGGCTGACCACACACATTACATAATTACAGGTCAAATTATAAAAAAGTATTCGGCACAATTAAGAAAGTGTTCATGTATACAGCTGCCTTCTTCACAAATATTTATTGGACACCTACTAGGGTGACAACATAGGTAATGAGGATTAACTGATAAGGTTTTGAGCTCACTGTACCTGAGCTTCAGTCCACTTACCTTGAGAAAGTTTCCAACATACATGCAGCCTCATTTCTTCACCCGTAAAATAGGTTATAATTATACTTTAGTCACAGACTGATCAGGATGACTAAGCAACAGAAAATAGGCAAAGACATTTAACCTATTGGCTGCCATATAACACCTAATATATGGTGACCAAAATACTGAAGCTCCAGTATTTTGGTCACCTCATGCAAACAGCTGACTCACTGGAAAAGTCCCTGATGCTGGGAAAGACTGAGGGAAGAAGAAGAGAGTATCAGAGGATGAGATGTCTGGATGGCATCACCAATGCAATGGACATTAACTTAGGCAAACTTCAGGAGATGGTAAGCGACAAAGATGCCTGGTGTGCTAGAGTCCATGGGGTCACAGAGTCAGACATGGCTAGGTGACTGAACAACAAGTGGTTATTTAAACCCTAAACATTTTAAAGAAGATGTGGTACATATATACAATGGAATATTACTCAGCCATAAAAAAGAACAAGCTAATGTCATTTGCAGCAACACAGATTGACCTACAGTGTGTCATACTGAGTGAAGTATGTCAGACAGAGAAGGAGAAAAATCATGTGACATTCCTTGCATGTGGTATCTACAAAGTGATACACATGAACTTACAAAATAGAAAGAGGCAGAGTTAGAGAACAAACTTACGGTTGCCAGGAGGAAAGGGATAATTAGGAAGTTTGGGATGGGTATGTACACACAGCTCTATTTAAAATGGATAACCAACAATGGCCTAGTGTATAGTACAAGGAACTCTGGTCAATATTATGCAGCAGGCTGGATGGGAGGGGAGTTTGGGGGAGAATGGATACATGTATATGTATGGCAGAGTCCCTTTGCTGCCCACCTGAAACTATCACAATATTGTTTGTTAACTGGTTATAGCCCAACACAAAATAGAAAGCTTAAAAATAAAATATAATATAAAAAGAAACTCAAACATTATGTCCTGAAAGTAAAACCCCTGGGAGTGGGTATTAACTTAAGTATACCAAACAGTAAGTTATTGAATAGCTTAAATAGCTCAGTTCTAGGAAGATACTGGCAGATAAACCTAGAAGGAATAGTGATTAGTAGCAAGAGATGCATACTTGAACCCGATCAGGGAGGGTGTAAAGGGTTGAGATTAGAAAGAACTTCTCATATACCTAATATTGATCTGAAACTAAACAGGTGGAAAAACGCAATAGCTTCTCAACAATCCCACTCATACATAAGTCAGATCAAAGGACTTAGCACATCACCTAACATACCCCTAGATTTGCTCATAGTCACACTGATTGTCATGGGAAAAGGTCGGGAACCACCCAAGCCCTAATCAACAGGCATGGATTTATGTGAATTCTCTATTGTTTGTTTTTCATTGGTCTTTTTTTTAAATTTTCTCAAATTAAAAAGAAAAAGATACTTCATTTTTATTTATGACAAGGTCACAATCCCTACCCTATAGATCTACAGTAGATATATGTTAACAAAAGCAACTATAAATCAAGTCATTCATTTAGCATTAGACATAAATTTATTCCTGGGAATGTATAGATGAATCAATATAATAATTCATAGTCAGGTCTGGAAGACTCCTAAGGAAACATTTATAATATCTCAGTGAAAGCAATTATAATAGATACAAGGAGATTTTAGAGAAGAACAAAGGAAGGGAATCTGCAATATTCTAGGGCAATCAGATGAGATTTCTAGGTACATGTAATAGCTCTTCTGATTTTCAAAGAATGGGCAAATATTTTTAAAATAAATGCAGTAGGAAGAATGTCAAAGGATGCCAAAACATGGCATATGTAAAAGCATGAACACAGGTATGAGACCTTATAAGGAAACACCAAGGAAAAGTGAGTATAGAATTGTGTAGCTATATATTCAAAAAGGTAAAAGGTCAAATAACCCTCCACAGGACCCAGATCCAATACAGTAATCTCTCCTATGCCCTATACTCCTCCAGTCTTGTGGTTCCAGAAGGCTCTCCAAGAACTAGCACCAGTGGAGAAAATGTCTTCTCTTTCTGCTCCATAAAGTAAATATTCTGGTATTTGCTTCCAGTGGCTCAAGCAGACACATAGACTAGATGGACTCTGGACACACTTCAGGCTCATAAAGATGGGTGACCCTAATCTTGCTTAAAGAGACTAGGTATAATTCATCTTATAGCTTTAAAATAATGGAATATTAAACCAATAAAACTACATGAACAGTGGAAGTTAAATAATAGGAAGAGGATAAAGAAACCCAGGGGCTTACCCTGGTAGCTCAGATGATAAAGAATCTGTCTGCAATATGGGAGACCTGCGTTTGATCCCTGAGTCAGGAAGATCCGCTGGAGAACAGAATGACCACCCAATCCAGTATTCTTGCCTGGAGAATCCCCATGGACAGAGGAGCCTTCTGGGCTACAGTCCACGAGGTCACAAAGAGTCGGACATGACTGAGTGACTAAGCAGCAGCAGCAAGGAAGCCCAAAGCTCTCCTCAGATATATCTGATGATCTGGCTGCAGAGCCCTGTGATGGGGAGTGTATCACTGTAATCACAGTCCACACCAGCAAGTTATAAATCCAGGCAGAGCCATGAACTTCCTACTTAATGTGCTAAATAGATAAAGACTGTCACCAGCAATCATCTGTTGTTCCTCTTTCAGATGATGCAGATTTCTAAAGTCAAGAGAAGGATACTGAGTATCTTAATTTATAGAATGTGATGTGGAAAATAATAGCCCAGAAGTTCCCAAACAGCTTTTCACAGGTACCTAAATGAGCCAAATTGTTGCTTTCAAGTCCCTCGGATTTAAAGAAGCAAGAAAAATACTGGCACTGAAAACATATCATCTCCTTATTATGGCAGCAACTTCTTTATAAATCGTATTTGTAACAGAGCCAAAATCACTATACAGCAACATTCTTTCAAAGAATATTTATTGAAGCACCTATTAAAGGTGAGACACAATATTAGCACTCTGTTAATCTATGGTTACACTCTCTATAGTACATAAAGTCTGAGCAATATAAAAATATAAGATACATTTATGACATGTTTGAAAATTTCAAGTACAATTTGTTTTTTATTCACTCTATTCAGATTATGATGCATATAGTATTTAGNTATTTAGATAATAAACAATATGATCTTTATATAAAATTATTCTTTAATGAAATTATGATCAGTTTTAGGGTAAAACATTGTACCATATGGTTATTCAGTGAAGTATAAAGAGATAGTTGGTATGCAAATATAATCATTTATTAACTCATTCCTCAACTACCGTATATGTTAGGTATGTTTCAAGCCCTGTTGAAAGGTACAAAGATAAATAAAACAGTCCCTGCCCAGAAATTGCTTTCAATTTAGTTGAGGAGACAAAGTACCCAAACTATCTGATATGACTAAAGTACATTTCAAGTACAGTGGAGACAGAAAGCAGGTATAGAACAGTTCTACTTGGGATTCAAGAAAATCTTAGACAAAATACCTCTTCAAACTATGGCTGATGCACATGATATTTTGAAGCCAAACATTGAATTTTACATTGATTCTTGCTGAAAAAAATAATGAATCAATAAGTCACATGTATTATTAGAAAAATTTTAAAGCAGTTCATTTTATGTACTCCTTAAAACAAACATGTTAGGTAGATGAATCAGAGATCCCATTTTACAGATGAGGAAATTAAGACTGAGTTTAGTTCACTTATTCAAGAAGTCACCTCTATGGATGGGTTAAGTAACCTTACTGTGGTGAAGATTTCACAATACATATGTGCAGCAAATGGTCACATTTTACACCTTGAACTTATAACAGGTATATGTCAATTATATCTCAATAAATCTGGGGGCACACAAGAATAAGGGGAAAATATGTCAACTTTCATTTGCATTTCTCTCTGTGCAGGGAATTATGGAGCACAGAAGCAGAAGAAACATTTCTTAATATGAGATTCTGACTTAAGGAAATTCATTAATAATTCATATGTTCATCTATTAATTTTTTCACTCTTGATTTCCTCCTGCTACTCATTCATTATTGTTTATTCATCCATTTTTTTCATTTATTCTTTTATATTGCTGTCACATCATTAGACACTATTTTAATGAAGGCTCTATAGTGGTCCAGTGTGGATGGACAAAGTTTTTGACACAGTTGCTCCTTTAGGGAGCTCAGATTTCTTGAGGGGAAGCAGATAGATATTAAAGAGTAAGAGAAAGTTTCAGGAGAGATATAAACAAAGAGTCATTAATTTCAATAGACTTTGGCAGGGTCAAGTGCCTACATATTTCAGGGTCTCCCATGTGAAAAGAACATACCCAGGAATCCTAAAATCTAATTTTGACTACTTAAATATTGTAACATTGTATTAGGGTGCTCCAGATAAACAGAACCAATAGGATATGTGTGTAACTAGATATCTTAAATTTATTATTAAAAAAAAATTTATTATAATGAATTGGCTCTCACAAATACAGAGACCAAGAAGTCCAGACCCAGGAAAGTCAGTGGTATAGTTCCTATCCAAATTTGAAGGTTTGAAAATCTGGAGAGCTAATGGTGTAAGTTTCAGTTCAAATATGAGACTGAAGGCAGGAGAAGACTAATATCCCAATTCAAAAACATTCAGACAGAGATTCCTTTCTTATATACTCTGCTTTTTATTCTATTCAGGAATTCAGAAGTTTGCATAGGCCCATCCACACTGGGGAGGGAAGTATGCTTTACTCAGTTTACCAATTCAAATAATAAACTCATCTAGAAATACCCTCACTAAAACACCCAGAAATAATGTTCAACCAAATACCTAGCCTTGAGGCCCAGTCAAATTGACACATAAAATTAACCATCACAACTGTCGTACTTTAAAACTTTTCAAACAGCACCATAACAAGGTCTCTGGTTTCTGACAACATTGAAAATCAATCACCCAAGCTTAACTTACATACTGGTAATGATATGATAAACAGCCCATAATTATTCCAGCTGTGCCTCTGTCTTTTTCAGAATTGTGCACGCCGATAACCAGAAGTCCCAGCCATATCACCAAGTGTCCTGAATTGAATTCCCTGGAAAAAATCTCCTACCTTGTAGTGGTGTCATTCTCTAGTTTATTCTTAAAAAGAGACCATTTTTATGTCTCTAGAGAACATTAATATAATTGATTGCTGGATAAAACCCAAGATGGTCTAGGCAAAAACTGACCCAATATACCACAAGTCTGATCATAACATATAAAGGGCAGCACTAGCATCCTCCAGAGTGACCCTCTCCTCTTTGGGTGTCCAAATGATTCTGCCCCCAACATCAAATCCTTCAGGGCTTCTAGGTAAACCAAACAGTCAGGACCTGACCCTGAAGAGCATCTTTAAAAGCCTGTGCTGTATGTCCTTTGTCTTAATGGAGTAGATGATGGGATTGAGCATGGGAGGCACAAAGAGGTAGATAAGAGACATGAGGGTGTGAACAGCATGCGGCAGGCCAGTACCAAAGCGATGTATAATGGACACACTCACCATAGGCACGTAGAAGATGAGCACAGCTAGGACATGGGACACACATGTGTTAAGTGTCTTGAGGCGCTCCCCTGGGGAGGCAATGGCTAGCACTGACCGAAAGATAAGTACATAGGAGAGAAGAATGAGGGCAGAGTCCAGGCCAAAGGTAAAAAGCACAATGGACAGTCCATAATGGCTATTGAGGGAGACATCAGTGCATGCCAGCTTAATCATATCCACGTGAAGGCAGTAGGCATGGGAAAGGATGTTCCGGGGGTGGCAGAAAGGTAGTCTGTGCAGCAGCAGTGGGAAGACCAAGATGAGGGCAAAGCTTCGTAGGACAGTACACAGGCCCATGGCCACAATGCGGGCATTGGTGAGCACAGTGGCATAGTGCAGTGGGTTGCAGATGGCCACATAGCAATCGAAGCTCATGGCCAGAAGGATGCCAGACTCTGTCCAAGAGAAGAGGTGGATGAAAAACATCTGGGCTAAGCAGACATTAAAGGCAATCACCCTGGCCCGGAGGCAGAGGGCAGCCAGCACAGTCGGGAGTGTGGAAAAGGACACCCCCAAGTCGTTGACAGACAGTAGGGACAAGAAGTAGTACATGGGCTGGTGCAGACTTGGCTCCTCCTTAACAATGAGGAGGATCAGGATGTTTCCCACAATGGCGATGGCATAGAGCAGAAGGAGAGGAAAAGATAGCCAGGGCTCCATGGCCTCCATTCCTGGGAAGCCCGTCAAGATAAAGATGGGAGCATCAGAAACATTGACCTTGAAGTTGCCCATGAGAGGCTGGGGACAACTGTCATTAGCCAGTATGACTTTTTGGAGAAATTACATCGTACGTCTAAGACTATACTATTCCCAGGGAGGAAAAGAAACACTTAGGTTCATAAATCATGATTATTCATAGATTTTATTCTTAAAATACACTGGGAGGATGACCAGGAGGTCATGAAACGCTGGTAGCTGAGAAAAAGAGGTCTTTATTGATATCTTTCAGAAAAGAGTCAATAACTACTCAGGGTGGTTGACCAGCTCTTTAAGTCTTACTGGTAGTCTTCTAGTTGACTTCCTTATGACCATTATCACAGCTCCCCTTCAAATGTGCATTGGGGAAGGAAATGGCAACCCACTCCAGTGTTCTTGGCTGGACAATCCCAGGGACAGGGGAGCCTGGTGGGCTGCTGTCTATGGGGTTGCACAGAGTCGAACACGACTGAAACGACTTAGCAGCAGCAGCAGCAGCAGCAAGAGATGTAAACACTTATATCCAACCTGACAGACGAAGAACCAAGGGTGCAAGGAAGGAAAAGGAATTACTCCAGGTTTTCTTGGGAAGCAGTTACATGACTAGAGCTGTAACTTAGTAATTCAGTTCCCATCCTGAGGTGACTTTGTGATCCAGAGTCCCACATTTCACACTGGAAGCATACATGAAGGAAGCCTGGGAAGTCAGCATGTCTCAAAAGGCATCATAGTTTTATTAGTAGAGCATATAGAATCAGAATGTTTGATTTCTAATGCTTTCACTTAATAGCAGTATGACATTAGGTAGATTTCTTAAACTCTCTCCTTCGGTTTCTTTATTTTTTAGATAAAAATAAAATAGAGTTGCCCTATGCATATGCATACATGCTATATAAGATAAAAGGAGAGAGAAAAAAAAAAAACAACTTGAACTTGGAACATGTCCCATCCATAGTAAAAATTATAGAAGTACTGCTATTATTATCATTTAAAATCATTTTTAGATGGAAAATAAATTATATAGTGTGCTTTCTTTGACAAAAGTCTTGGAATATATTTACATTAAACTTAAATATGCATTTTTAAATCACATATTATCACATAATAAATTATGGTAGAGACAAGCAAAAATAAATTGTAAAAGTTTAAGAAAAATTAGGAGAGAAAAAGTTATAACATTAAAAACATTTTATCCATTAACTTATTTTTCCTAAGAGTGGTTAAAAACAGCATTCTTTAATTTCCACAATAGATCATAATTTTTCATCTCACAGACTTTCAAAGTTCAACAAGAGTAGATGACGAGAAATGTTTCCTTAACCCCGGACCAAATGAGGTTGTGAGAAGGGGTGCTAAAAGGGTAGTCAATGCATCTTGCATCTTTTCCTTTGGTCTCTCACACAAGGGAGTTTCAACTATCTGGGAAAGAAACTATATTTGCGAATATTTTATAATATTGCTCTGACATGTCCAGAATCCTTTAATACACTGTGATAAGTGACTCTGCCTATCTGTTTTGGAACTTGCTAGTTCCCCTTTGCCTCTCATGGATAATTTCTAACACTTAAATGTAATTACCCACCACTGATTACTTTATTATTTTAAGTGACCCCTGGGGGAAATTTTGCTTTTTCTCTTCCAGAAGCTCAGTATCACATCAATGAACAATCAGATTAGAAATCAGAGAGAAATTCTCTATCAGTGCAATAAGTGTCCAGAACAAAGTTTTCAGGGAATTACTGCTGAAGAATGGGGATGCTGAGTAGCAGCATTGGGTTTGAAGAAGTAGGGAGGATGAATGAGCCAGATAAGCCCTCGGAAACCTGTACAGTGTAATGACCTCTTTTTAGTACACATAGAAAAACTGTCACTGAAGGTTTTAGAGGAGACAGTCTTAAGGACATGCATGGGTCACCCACTACTTGAGCACCCCACTCTTGAGTTCCACTTTATCATGTCACATGTTCTACTCTAAGGAAGTCTAGAATTGCCTTAACTAAAAACCTTCTGCTCCAGAATAGGGCCAGTTTTAGTACCTCTTTCCTGTTCTAATTAGAGATGTTGCTTGAGTTCAGCAAGTGCTCTTCTCTGTTCCTTAATATGTTTTTCTCAACATTCATGCCAAATAGAAAGTGGGGGCAGAAGATGGAGAGAGAAGTGATAGAGGGAGAAGAATAGAAGGGCAAGAGGAAAGACAGAGAGTGAGGAGGAGGCAGAGAAAAGAGGATAAATATAGAAGAAGTAACACAGGAAAGGGACAGGTTGGATGAGAGAAAGGAAGTGTAAGACCAGAGAAGGGATTTTAGGGAGACAATGGTTGGAAAATTAAACCTGGAGAGGGAGAAGAAAGAGAAAATAAAAAAGAAGACAGAAGAACAGTGATAGGAAAATGCCCCAACTGGACTCTGGTGCTCCAAGAGGATTGGGCTATGTTTTCTCCAAGCGAGGGCAAGGCTGTAGAAGGTTACACACACCACATTTTACAGGAGTTAACTCTCAGGCTCTGAGCCATGGAAGAGCTATGATAAAGCCATAATGTTTCCCAGCTAGACCCGTTTGAGAATAGGCTCCTCACAGTGGGATCCCAGTAGACACCTCTTGCAATCTATTCCCAAGGTTGTTTCAGACCTGTCTGCAAAAGCCAAGGCAACACAACTGTAACTGAGCAGGACCCTATGGGGCCTTCCTAGGGCAGACTCCTCCCCTATGTCCTTTTCCTGCTTCTTTTTTGTACAAAAGCTGTAGTGTCCCAGGACTCCCCTGAGTCACAAAAAATTCAGCTCAAGAATTAATAATAATAATTGAAATGAACATGCAGTGACAAAAGTAGCAGTTGGGTCAGGAGAACTGGTAACAATTCAATCAGTTGTATGGCAGTTACAGAATCTTTAGTTCCTCCCTGAAATACATAGAGAATTGTATCTGATGCACATTTCCTGAGTGGTTAAACAGATACTGAACCCCCGACCAAATGGAAGTTAACTACTGGATGACCATGAGCATGTGGCCCCCAGTCTGGCTGGAGCCCAAAGACTGATAATGTTAATCCTGTGACACAGTCTTATACCTTCAGTTCAGTTCAGTCGCTCAGTCGTGTCCGACTCTTTGCGACCCCATGAATTGCAGCACGCCAGGCCTCCCTATCCATCACCAACTCCCGGAGTTCACTCAGATTCACATCCATCGAGTCCGTGATGCCCTCCAGCCATCTCATCCTCTGTCATCCCCTTTTCCTCCTGCCCCCAATCCCTCCCAGCATCAGAGTCTTTTCCAATGAGTCAACTCTTCGCATGAGGGGGCCAAAGTACTGGAGTTTCAGCTTTAGCATCATTCCTTCCAAAGAAATCCCAGGGCTGATCTCCTTCAGAATGGACTAGTTGGATCTCCTTGCAGTCCAAGGGACTCTCAAGAGTCTTGTCCAACACCACAGTTCAAAAGCATCAATTCTTCGGTGTTCAGCTTTCTTCACAGTCCAACTCTCACATCCATATATGACCACTGGAAAAACCATAGCCTTGACTAGACAGACCTTAGTTGGCAAAGTAATGTCTCTGCTTTTGAATATGCTATCTAGGTTGGTCATAACTTTCCTTCCAAGGAGTAAGCGTCTTTTAATTTCATGGCT
>SJYQ01005376.1:372997-443397 GCA_006410935.1 Redunca redunca
GAAATTAAGGAAACAATTCCATTCACCATTGCAATGAAAAGAATAAAATACTTAGGAATATATTTACATAAAGAAACAAAGACCTATATATAGAAAACTATAAAACACTGGTGAAAGAAATCAAAGAGGACACAAATAGATGGAGAAATATACCATGTTCATGGATCAGAAGAATCAATATAGTGAAAATGAGTATACTACCCAAAGCAATCTATAGATTCAATGCAATCCTTATCAAGCTACCAACAGTATTTTTCAGAGAACTAGAACAAATAATTTCACAATTTGTATGGAAATACAAAAAACCTCGAATAGCCAAAGCAATCTTGAGAAAGAAAAATGGAACTGGAGGAATCAACCTGTCTGACTTCAGGCTCTACTACAAAGCCACAGTCATCAAGACAGTATGGTACTGGCACAAAGACAGAAATATAGATCAATGGAACAAAATAGAAAGCCCAGAGATAAATCCATGCACCTATGGACACCTTATCTTTGACAAAGGAGGCAAGGATATATAATGGATTAAAGACAATCTCTTTAACAAGTGGTGCTGGGAAAACTGGTCAACCACTTGTAAAAGAAGGAAACTAGAACAGTTTCTAACACCATCACAAAAATAACTCAAAATGGATGAAAGATTTAACTGTGAGACCAGAAACTATAAAACTCCTAGAGGAGGACATACGTAAAACACTCTCCAAAATAAACCACAGTAGGATCCTCTATGACCCACCTCCCAGGATATTGGAAATAAAAGCAAAAATAAACAAATGGGACCTAATTAAAATTAAAAGCTTCTGCACAACAAAGGAAAATATAAGCAAGGTGAAAAGACAGCCTTCAGAATGGGAGAAAATAATAGCGAATGAAGCAACTGACAAAGAATCAATCTCAAAAATATACAATCAACTCCTGCAGCTCAATTCTAGAAAAATAAACGACTCAATCAAAAAGTGAGCCAAAGAACTAAACAGACATTTCTCCAAAGCAGACATACAGATGGCTAACAAACACATGAAAAGATGCTCAACATTACTCATTATCAGAGAAATGCAAATCAAAACCACAGTGAGGTACCATTTCACACCAGTCAGAATGGCTGCTATCCAAAAGTCTACAAGCAATAAATGCTGGAGAGGGCATAGAGAAAAGGGAACCCTTTTACACTGTAGTGGGTTTTGCCATCCATTGACATGAATCAGCCATGGTACTTATCAGGTATATGATTTGTAAAACTTCTCTACCATTTTGTGGTTTGTCTTTTTCACTTTCTTGACACTGACCTAGAAATACTAAAAGTATATTTTTTATAAAGTCCAATTTATTTATTTTTTTCCCCTTTGGTCCCTTGTGCTTTTGGTGTGTCATAAAACCACCATCGAACATAGGCATAAAATGACTTACACTTAAGGTTTTTTTCTAAAGATGTTGTAGATTTGTCTTACATTTAGATGTTTGATTCGTTTTGAGTTAAGTTTGAGATAGGAGCCCAATTTCAGTCTTTTGCATATGGGTATCCAATTATCCCTGCTTCTTTCAAATCCCTAGAGCAATCCCCTTGGGTTTTCATACCTGAGAGTCACAGAGAGTTAATAAATAACTGCACTTACCAAGCCTATTGACATAAGGAGGCTGGAACCCCCAAGCTAAGATGAAGACACTCACTGAGGACAGATAAGACTTAAAACTGAGAAGAGATCAGACTTCAGATGTCATACTCAGATCCCATCATCCTCTAAATCACACTTGCACACATGCATGAAATCACAACTTTCACATCTCAAAAAATAAAAAATTACATTCAGGAACATAGTACCTGCACAAACCTCCACACACCCTCCCACAGAACCTCACACTCATATATGACACACATTACAGAGTTCAACCTCATTGTGCTTCACTTGTGAATGCATGCCAATCACACAGGTATGTTTTTGAATTGAGAATACTATGTTCTGAGAAAGAATTCCAAGTTCAGTGATTGAAGTTTATATCTTAGGAGACCTCAAGCACATAGCCTTTGTAGTGACCCAAAAACAAGGCTGAGTGAGAAAAGTTGGAGACAATTCCCCCATTCCACCCAGAGTAGTGCTCTGGTACAATGTCATTTTTCTATGACTTTCCCTGGAAAGCAATCTTGATTATACCTAATCTCTCTGGTCCTCCTATCTATAGATGCTCCCAGAGTAGCAGCTGCCTTAAAATAACCATTTGAAATCTTCCTCTGTGGGCAAGACTAGACTGGGTAAAGAGAGGAAGAGAAGAGACTCTAGCTCCCTTGTGTGGTACCCAAGCTTCTTTCTTTTAGTGGCTGGGGTCATCTGTGAAAATCTCAAAGCAGATAAGGGCTTTTCACATTTATGTGACTCTTTGGAGTCCAGATAATGAATAATAGTATCATAGCAATGCAGATAATGACAATGGAGTGCCTTGAAGGAAAAAGATAGGAAGTAAAGTATCGGCCATATAAATGGACAGTTAAGTGAGGGAAAAACACCATACTTTGAATCAGGAGACCTAAGACTTAATTTCAGTTCTAAAGTAAGATATGTTATGATCTGAATTACATCAGTTCATTTCTCTGAATTTGGATTTCATTTTGCTAAGACAGAGATACAATTACTATATTCTGTATCACTCCTGTATGTGGCTATGGGGCCAGCTTGTAAAAAAATGGGGAACACATTGTTTTTCGCTGTACAAACTTAATAAGACTATATGCATTATCCTTCCATTTAAAATAAATAAAATTTTTAAAAAGACTATATGCTTTACTGTTTATCACCCCATAAAAAAAGTAAGCCAGGTGTTTCCATTTCTAATTTATAAACACAAAAAATGAGTCTCAAAAAGGTTGTGGTATTTTTTAATGCTAAATAGTGAATAGGCAGAAAAGCTAAGATAAGGATTCCAGAATTGTTGTTTTTATAAATTGAGACTCTCCAAGAAGGGAAGGGATTTTCTCAAGGTTAAGTAACACTCTTGTGACAAACTCAGAACTAAAGCTCAGGATTCCAGGCCTTTTACAAAGGATGCTTTTAGGTGTACAGTGTTACTGAGGGAAGATGTATATAATACTACCACTCTACAATAGTCATGTATTCACTCATCCAGGATGTCTACTGTTGGTGAATTCTAGGACACTCTACTCCCTCCCTCAATCTGCTTTTATCAGCATTTGGCATTCTGATCTGGCTGTTACATGCAACCATTAACTGGTGGGACTGTAAGACTTCAGGCTGACTTTGTTTAGTTTGAAGTGCTGTCTCCCTAGACAGCATGTCGACTACACCTCTTGCTTTCTTCCACTGAACTCACATATGTACTCAAAATAATGTAGATTTTCAGTTATGGAGTATTTGCATATATTCAGGTTGCCTAGTCTCTTTATAGGCATTTCAGGTGAGACATAAAAGTAAGTCATTTGGTGTGTATTTGGGCAGTTACCTTACAAACACAGAGTAAGTAAGCAAAATATTGTAGCATTAAGGCAAGAAGTCAATACTATGTTGCTAAGAAGTTACTAGGATTAAGTCTTTTGGTGAATATTGATCAAAATTTCTAGGTACAGACACAGTCATGTTGTCTGGAGGTTGCAATGGCATAAAGATGCAGTCTCAGCTCAATAGGATTTTGGAAAGTGATGGATGAACAGAAATAGATAACTAAGGACTAAGTTAGAGGACAAAAGCTTCTGGAAGGCAAAGAGACTTGCCCAGAGTTTAAAAATTAGAGAGGAAGCAAAGGAAAAAATCTCCTTGGGCAAAGGAAATGCTATTACTGTAAACTTTAAAAAAGAGAGAGAGAGAGACAATAAATATCCCTAGATGTATCGGGACAAAAAACAACTGAATAATGTGCAGAATGTGGTAGGAGATAAGTCTAGAGGGGTTAAACAGAGCAAATGCTTAAATTCTTATCATGGTTCTTGGGATATAGAACTCAAAGCATGATTGATGAGTATAGGAATTAGCACATGAAAAATTGATTTATGTTATAGAAAATTTTAAGATTCTTAAGCAAGTTATAATAATAAATATTTTTCTCAGCTTAAAAAATGTGACTTCACAGAAAAATCATCATTTTATGTGAATAAACCATATCTCTCATGCTGCAGGACAGATGTACCCTCACCCCCTGGACAGAGACCTTTATTTTCCAAGCAGAATGCCAGCATCCAACATCAGTGATGACCGTCTCCCAGCCACTCTCTTCCTGACGGGGATCCCAGGACTGGAGTGGGCTCACGTCTGGATTGCCATCCCCTTTTGTGCCATGTATATGGTAGCACTGGCTGGGAATGCCACCCTCATCCTGGTCATAGTGACAGACAGTGCCCTTCATGCGCCCATGTACCTCTTCCTTTGCCTCCTCTCACTCACTGACCTGGCTCTCAGCTCCACAACTGTGCCAAAAATGCTGGCCATTTTGTGGTTCCAAGCAGGTGAGATTTCCTTTGATGGGTGCCTGGCCCAGATGTTTTGTGTCCATTCTGTTTATGCTCTAGAGTCCTCGGTTCTTCTTGCCATGGCCTTTGATCGATATGTGGCTATCTGCAACCCACTGAGATATACAACCATCCTCAACCACACTGTCATAGGCAGAATCGGCCTTGCTGGGATACTTCGTAGCGTGGCCATTGTCTCCCCCTTCATCTTGCTGTTGAGGCGACTGCCCTACTGTCAGCACCACGTCATGGCACACACATACTGTGAGCACATGGGCATTGCTCGACTGGCCTGTGCCAACATCACTATCAACATAGTCTATGGGCTAACCGTGGCCCTTCTGGCCATGGGTCTGGATTCTATTCTCATTTCTGTTTCCTATGGCTTCATCCTCCATGCTGTCTTTCACCTTCCATCCCGTGACGCCCAGTATAAGGCTCTGAGTACCTGTGGCTCCCACCTTGGGGTCATCCTGGTTTTCTACATCCCTGCCTTCTTCTCCTTCCTCACCCACCGTTTTGGCCAACACCGAGTCCCCAGGCACGTGCACATCTTTCTGGCTAATCTCTATGTGCTGGTGCCTCCTGTGCTCAACCCAATCATCTATGGGGCTAGGACCAGGGAAATTCGAAGTCGACTTCCAAGACTGCCTCACTTGTGGAAGGTCTCAGTATGAGTTCTTGCAGCAGTTGGAGATGAGAATGAAAGGTAAATGAGAAGGGTAATTATCCAGCTACATTTACATAGATGAAGCCTATGATGTGAGAGAAATGGTGATATGGGAGGAAGTACTTTATGAAGAATGATCAGATAAATGGGACATGTTAAGGATTACACTGAATATGCTCCTTGAGCAATTCTGAATTGCTCAGAACAAGGTAACAAGGTAGTTTCTGTATCATCTCAGAAGGGAGTGTAGTTTTCCAAAATGCTAGTCAGTTCTGTTCTGGAGTGAACACTGCGTCTCACGGTGGGTTTTTCTATTGGAACATTAAATGACAAAAAAAGAAAACCAACAATGAAACATCTGGAGTGAACCTGAAACTGAACTCCAAAACTTTGGACAGTGGTTAAGAGCACAAGATCTGAAATCAGAGGGCCTGAGTTTGAATGCTTTCTCCTTTATTGTTGGTTTTCTACTTTGAGCATGTTACTAACCATTTCTATGTCTATTTTGGTGAACTGTAAAATTGGGACAATGATTAATTATATCTAAGTCTTGAATTATGGTGAGGATTAAGTAAATTACTGAATGTATGTACAACATGTAGAACAGTGCCTGAAAATGCTCAATAAATAAATAAACGATTAAAAGCTTCCCTAAAAAGCTTCTGCACAGCAAACAAAACAAAAAGATAGCCTACAAAATGATAAGATATCTGCAAATCATATATCCAATAAGGGGTTAATATTTAAAATATATAAATAACTCATACAACTCAACAGCAGAAAAACAAACAAACATATTAAAAATGGACAAAGGTTCTGAATGGGCGTTTTTCCTAAGAAGAGACTCAGATGGCCGACAGGCATACAAAAAGAGTTCATTGTCACTTAATTACTAGGGAAATAAAACTTAGAAATAAAATGAGATATCACTCACACTTGTTAGGATGATTAATATAAAAAAATGACAAGACACTATTACATACAAAATAGATAACTAATAAGGACCTGCTATATACCACTGGGAAGTCTGTTCAACACTCTGCAATGCTCTATATGGGAAAAGAATCTTAAAAAGAGTGGATATATGTATTGTGTATGCATATGTATAACAGATTTACTTTGCTGTACACATGAAACTAACACAATATTGTATATCAATTATAGCTAAATAATTTTTTTAAAGACACTGAGTCTGTTTTCCCAAGGCTCATAGAAAATAAAAAAAGATCAAATAAAATGATGATAATATTTACCCTTAAATTTTTTTTACCTTTATAAAAAGCTTCAGGATGAATAAGGTAACAAGTTGTTAAAGCTAAAAACTAAAACAGACAAGATAAACATGGTGAGGATACAGGGAAAGGGGGAACCCTGAGGCATTGTTTCTAGGAATGTATATTGGTGCAGTCACTATGGAAAACAGTATGGAAATTCTTCACAGACTTAAGAATAAGAAGACCATATGATCCAGCTTTTCAAATGTGGATATTTATCAAAGAATACAAAAACACTAATTTAAAAAGATATATGTATGCTAGTCACTCAGTTGTGTCTGACTCTTTGAGATCCCATAGACTATACCCCACCAGGCTCCTCTGTCCACAGAATTCTCCAAGCAAGAATACTGGAGTGGTTTGCCATTCCCTTCTCCAGGGACTCTTCCTGACCCAGGGATCGAAACTGGGTCTCCCGCATTACAGGCAGATTCTTTCCCGTCTGAGTGACCAAAAGATACATAGACCACTAAGTGCACTGCAGTATCATTTACAACAGCTGAGGTATGGAAACTAAGTTCCAATAAACGGATGAATGGATAAGGAAGATGCAGTGTGTATGTAGACCGGAATACTACTAAGTCATAACAAAACATGATATCCTTCCATTTGTGACAACATGGATGGACCTTGAGGGTATCATGTTAAGTGAAATAAGCCAAAAGGAGAATGATGAATACCATATGATTTCACTCACATGTGAAATTCATAAATAAATAAACAACCAGAGAAGCAAACCAATACAAACTAAAACAAACACGTATAGAGAGAGAAAAGAATAGTGATTACCAAAGAGGAAAGTGACTGAAAGAGGTAGGCTGACAGATGGAAACTAAATTTTGATGTTGAGCAAGCTGTAGTATAAACAGAAGTTGAAATATAATGTTGTACACATGAAATTTATATAGGTTATAAATCAGTGATATATATTTTTTTTTAGTTAATAATATTTTAAACATTTTAGGGCTTCCCTGGTAGCTCAGATGGTAAAGAATCCACCTCCAATGAAGGAAACCTGGGTTTGATCCCTTGGTTAGGAAGATTCCCTAGAGAAAGGAAAGGCTACCCACTCCCATATTCTGGTCTGGAGAATTCCATGGACTGTATAATCCATGTGGTTGCAAAGGGTCAGACATGACTGAGCAACTTGGCTAAACATTTGAGCCTAATGTTAAAGGAAACAAAAATTCCAACACACATAAATATCATTATTACATGAATAAAAGAGTAATTATCATAAAAGATTCAAGTAAAAATATATGTGGGAAAATGGAACAGAGTCAAAGAAACAAAGCAATATATTAAATTACTGACAGTTACGAAAAGCTTGTTTATTTACTTTGAAATAAATAATGGTGAGTTAACAATTTTTAGGGCATAAAGAGTCCACAGGGTCCACTTTAAATGGTCATATGGGAGTTTTAAATGTCAATATTCACAATATACTGAAAATTATGTCTATTTCTACCTTTTAAATTTTGAATGATATTTTTTAGTTGTCAAAGTTCTGAAGGGGGCATATAGTATTTTGGATATTCTTTTAGAGACTCCAATGAAGACCACAGTTTAAAGTTATTCGAGAGAGGTCTATTAGAAGGAAAGTGAGTACAGTATTCTGAAGTTATGGAGGAGAGAATAACTAGTCTTGGAAGGGGTTGATGGAAGCAGTGCTTGTGCAGGACATGATAGATGGTTGATGTCAAGGGATCTTAGGTGATCTACCTGCAGCACTGATGTCACTCCCTATCAGCACTGGCTTCATGGGCATATGACCCGGGCAATTACATAACATCCATGCTCAGAATGGCCTCTGGCTTTCCTTACCAGTCTGCTGTCATCATCATGAAATTCATGATAATTTTACCTTTGAACTTGTGTTTGTAAATGAAATCTGATAGCACAATGATGTGTGCACAGGTCCACTACCATTACCTGCTGTCCCTTTCTCATGATTATCTCACCACGCCTCATAAGCACAGAATTCTGGTGTACCCACAAGAGAGGGCGTTCAAGGAGACACACAGGAATAAAGCAAAGAGAAGAGAATGAGAGGATGGGGGAGGGGAAGCAATAAATTAGAAGGGAGGGTAAAATATAATCCATCATACACTAGATGCTTAATTTCTACTTTCTTTGAAAAGTCATGAAGGAAAATTTCCCTTCCTTACCTCAGTTACTTTATCTACCTTCCTTTTCTTTCTGTCTCTCAAAATGTGCACCAAATCCCTAGAGGAGTCCTCTTTGATTTCACACCTGAGCATCATGGGGATAATCAATAAATAACCTTATTTACATACCCCTGGACCAGAGGAGGTGGGAACACAGAGATGAGCTGAGGACAGACACTTGGCATCAGATAAAAGATCACACATCTCAGCCTAGATTGCACATTCAGAGCCCTTTGCTTCCTTACTGCTTCCACTCGCACCTGCACAGAAACAGCTTTTACACTCTTAAGCAATATTTTGTATTCACATACACACCTCCTGCACAACCTGGCATTCTATCCATACAGCCTCACACTCACATACTACACAGCTGCACACGCTCATAGAATTCAAACTCAGTGTGGTCTACTTGCAAACAAACACCTACCACACAGTTCTTGAAATCAGATTGCTCAATGTCTGTGTTCAGTGGAAAGACACAGAGCATAATTATTGAGGTCTTATGAGAGAAAGGAACCTCAAAGAACCAGATCCTGGGACAATCTGGGAAGGATGCTCACACTATGGGCTAGAGTGAAGCTCCAGTCCAATATCCTTATCCCATTGTTTCCCAAGGAGGAAAAATCCAGCTGAATTCTTACCTCAATCTTTTTCATCCTTAGACCCAGATGGACACAGAGTAGTGGCTGTCTTACGGTAACCACTTGATATCTTCCTCAGGGGGCCATGAATAAACTGGGAAGAAAGGAGGCAGGAAGACGGTAGTGATTCCAGCCCTCTGCCCTCCACCATCCAAGCTTCTCTCCCCTGGCATCTCAGTCCTGTGTACAGAGCCCAAGAGCAGTTGGTGTCTTCGGTGGAAGCCTCTACACAAATAGGGTGGGCTTCCTAATTCTCTTTACCACTTTGGAATTCAGATAAGTAATAAAATAATTGCAGCGTTTTGAATTATTGACATAATGCCTTGATCAAAAGACATAGGAATTCAGATATTGTTCATATTAATGGACATTTCGGTGAAGTAAAAGCTTGCAACTCTGAATCAGAACACGTAAAATCTAATTTTAGTTTTGCAATTAACATGCTTTGTAATCTGGACTACATATATTCACCTCTCTGGACTTGGTCTCCCCAGTGATTAGGGGTTCAAATGTTAAGTAAAGTCTATTATCTTTGTAGTATACTAAAAGTGTTTGTTCAAGAAACAAAGGA
Source organism: Redunca redunca (assembly GCA_006410935.1). Taxonomy (NCBI): domain Eukaryota; kingdom Metazoa; phylum Chordata; class Mammalia; order Artiodactyla; family Bovidae; genus Redunca; species Redunca redunca. The sequence continues at coordinate 382,772 of SJYQ01005376.1, forward strand.
AGGAAGGAAGAGGAGAATATTTGGGATGTCCAGATTTTTAATCACATAAGTACTATTTTAAGCTCTACCACAAAATCTTGTGAAGCTGGTAGACCAAGTGATGCCATTTCCAATTTAGAGACAAAAAAACTGAAGGCAAAAAGTGTTGCAGCAATTTTTCCAGTGCAGCAACATGAGCAGATAGAAAAGAGAGAATGACTGCAGAGTCATCGGTCTTTCCAAACGAAGATTGGCTGGGAAAGAGAAAGATTTGTTTCCACTCACATATCGACTTTGTTACAGAAGCAGGGTTAAAATTCAAGCTTCTCCAAATTCTACACAGATTTAAGGACACAATACAGTCAACGCTTAAATAGCAGGGTTTGAACTGTGCAGATTCACATATGAGTGGATTTTTCAATAATAAATACAACAGTACTACTTACCGATCAGTGGTTGGTTGAATCCATGAATGCCAAACAGTGGATATGATGAGCCATTTTACAAGAAACCTCTTACATGGAGGGCAGGTAATAGATTATATAAGAATCTTCACCTGCCCAGATGATTGGCATCCATACCACCCTCATTGTTCAAGGGTCAACAGTATGTTATCAAGGAAGAGTGGCTGTAAATACTCACTAGCCTTCAACAGCCAGAAACAGAGTCTCTTTCCAGGATATCTTCACTATTAGGAACCTTGGGGTCACTGATTTTATCCCTTAGTCAGCCTCTGTGAGTACTTGGTATTCTGATCTGGCCAGGATATCCAGACATTATACTGGTGGGCATTCTGGACTTTGTCTGGCTTTGCCATAGTAGGGAGTGCTGTCTCACCAACTAGCATGTTGATGTATATTTTGCTTTCTTCTATTATGCTTCTTGAATATTCAACTTGCTGTACATATTCAATCATGAGATATATAAGCATACTCATAATTTCCTATATTTTTTTCTAGGCATTTCAAGTGAGATATACAAAGAGATTCTTTGGGTATATATCTGGGAAGGTATATACACACACACAAAAACTGAATACATTATTATATCATTAAGTTTAAAAAGCAATGCAATGTTATTAAATTGTCAAAATTGAGGCTTAATGAACAGTGACCAAAATGACTAGATACACTATCACAGTCAGTGTGGAAGATACCATAGGGAAGACATACTCTCACTCAATGGAATTTTATAAGCAAAAGAATGGAAAAAAGAATGAAACAACTATAGACATAAAAAATAAAAGGGTGTCAGGAAGACAGGGAAACTTTCACTGAAATTTAAAAAACATAGAATGGACGTGTAGGAGATGACCCCTGAAGCATGAGGCTGAACAGATGCTTAAATACTTAGCTTGCTGCTTGGGATATAGAACTCAAAATATGATGGATGAGTATAGGAATCAGCAGAAGAAGGGAAAGCAGATAGTATGTGGAGGAGTATTTTAAGATTCTTAAGCAAGTTATAACAAATATTTTTCTCAGCCTAAGAAAGACTACTTCACAGAAAGGTCATCATTTTACGTGAAGGAATCAAATCTCTCATGTTACAGGACAGGTGTACCATCACCCCTTTTATTTGCCAAGCAGAATGCCAGCATCCAACATCAGTGATGACCGTCTCCCAGCCACTCTCTTCCTGACGGGGATCCCAGGACTGGAGTGGGCTCACGTCTGGATTGCCATCCCCTTTTGTGCCATGTATATGGTAGCACTGGCTGGGAATGCCACCCTCATCCTGGTCATAGTGACAGACAGTGCCCTTCATGCGCCCATGTACCTCTTCCTTTGCCTCCTCTCACTCACTGACCTGGCTCTCAGCTCCACAACTGTGCCAAAAATGCTGGCCATTTTGTGGTTCCAAGCAGGTGAGATTTCCTTTGATGGGTGCCTGGCCCAGATGTTTTGTGTCCATTCTGTTTATGCTCTAGAGTCCTCGGTTCTTCTTGCCATGGCCTTTGATCGATATGTGGCTATCTGCAACCCACTGAGATATACAACCATCCTCAACCACACTGTCATAGGCAGAATCGGCCTTGCTGGGATACTTCGTAGCGTGGCCATTGTCTCCCCCTTCATCTTGCTGTTGAGGCGACTGCCCTACTGTCAGCACCACGTCATGGCACACACATACTGTGAGCACATGGGCATTGCTCGACTGGCCTGTGCCAACATCACTATCAACATAGTCTATGGGCTAACCGTGGCCCTTCTGGCCATGGGTCTGGATTCTATTCTCATTTCTGTTTCCTATGGCTTCATCCTCCATGCTGTCTTTCACCTTCCATCCCGTGACGCCCAGTATAAGGCTCTGAGTACCTGTGGCTCCCACCTTGGGGTCATCCTGGTTTTCTACATCCCTGCCTTCTTCTCCTTCCTCACCCACCGTTTTGGCCAACACCGAGTCCCCAGGCACGTGCACATCTTTCTGGCTAATCTCTATGTGCTGGTGCCTCCTGTGCTCAACCCAATCATCTATGGGGCTAGGACCAAGGAGATTCGGAGTCGACTTCCAAGACTGCTTCATGTGGGGAAATTTTCAACATGAATTCTGAGCAGAGATCAGAAATGAGAGGGGGGAAAAGTATGTATGATGGCTATCTGAATGCATTATCCTGGATGGAGACCTCTGATATAAGTGGAATGTGTTTCCATGGGAGGAAGCCCTGGAAGGTTAAAGAAAGGTGGGATGAACAGAAGTTATTGATAATCACATTGAAGAACCTTACTTCTGAGGGTCCTTGAGCAATTATGAATAACCCAGAAAAGTAATAATATTTTTACTTTTAGGAGAAGTTTTTAAATAGCAAAAATCATATGTTGTGTAAACCTCATTAGCTATGATACTGCTACTGTACAAAACTCCTAATATTTTTACCTTTGCCTTGAATGCATCTGTGATTTATTAGAAAGCAAAACAGTTCCTGTTTTTAAAAAGTGTTTAGGTGCCACGGTGGGACTATCTTCTATAAGTCCAAGTAGAAAAGGACAAGAACATTTAAAGCCTATCTAATCCAAATCCAAGAAATTTGGGCAGTGATTAAAAACACATGGTCTAAAGTCAGAGTACCTGACTTATATACAATGGAATAATACTCAGCCATAAAAAAAGTGTGAAATAATGCCATTTGCAGCAACATGGATGGATGTGGAGATTATCGTATTAAGTGAAGTCAGTCACACAGAGAAAGACAGATATTATATAATATCACTTGTATGCAGAATCTTAAAAAATTATACAAATGAACTTATTTACAAAGAGAAATAGAGTCACAGACTTAGAGAATAAATTTATGGCTACCAGAGGGGACAGGTTGGAGGTGGCAATAGACAGGAGTTTGGGATTGACATATATACACTGCTCTATTTAAATAGATAATCAACAGGGACCTACTGTATAACACAGGGAACTCTGCTCAATATTCTGTAGTAACCTAAATGGGAAAAGAATTTGAAAAAGAATGGAAAGAATAAAAATTAAATTCTTTTAATGTGAAAAATAATGCATGTGCCAATCACTTTGCCACACACCTGAAATATTGTAAAGCAACTGTACTTCGATTTAAAAAAAATGTATGTGGATACACACCAAAATAAATAAATAAATTACATTAGAATACCTGGGTTTACATCCTCCTTCTCCACTTACTAGTTTTGTGACCTTTGAGCATGCTGCTAAATCTCTGTGTCTCAGTTTGGGCAACGATTAAACGGAGAATAACGTTAACATCTAACTGATAGCTCAGTTGGAAATGAATACGTCTGCAATGCAGGAGACCCCAGTTTGATTCCTGGGTCAGGAAGATCTCCTGGAGAAGGGATAGTATACCCACTTCAGTGTTCTTGGGCTTCCCTTGTGGCTCAGCTGGTAAAGAATTCGCCTGCAATGCGGGAAGCCTGGGTTCAATCCCTGGGTTGGGAAGAGCCTCTGGAGAAGGGAAAGGTTACCCACTCCAGTATTCTGGCCTGGAGAATGCCATGGACTATATAGTCCATGGGATCACAAAGAGTCAGACACGACTGAGTGACTTTCACTTCACTTCACTTCAATGTTGCATTGAGGAATAGAGAAATCAATGAATGTCGAAAAGTTAAGACAGTGTCTAACATGTAAAATGCTCACTAAATAAATATGAGAAAGCTATGCAATCTCTCTAATATTGCTAGCTACAGTGAAACATATTTAGGACATTTCTATATCACTTATCAGGCTTATTGTGATAATTATACTATATAACTATATTAAAATGCTTAGACAGTGCTTGGGATATGAATAGTGATCATTAAACTGTATTTTCTGCAAAATCAGCAGCTCAGTAAAATGGGAACTGGATGCTTTTGACTTTAGTAGAATCCAAGAAATTGAGTGAATTGTATAAGGTATATCCGCTCCAGTGGCAGTGCTCTGTAGATTCATTCCTGTCTGCTTCTCTTATCCAATGTTGCATAGACCCTCTAGACTTTTGTTTTTAAATATAAACAGTCAAGTTGGAAGATATCTGCCTAGATATTATTCTCCACATAGAGCAGATAGAAGTGAACAGCAGGGAGATACACACATCTCAATTCTTTAATCACTGCACTTTTATCCTTGGATTATATTCTCTCACTTCTCTATCTACATACTTTTAAATAAGTTCAACATGTATCTCTTACTTTTTCCTCAGCTCCCTTGTGTAGCTGACCCACTCCAGCCTTCTGCATCATTCCTTTGATATATCTGTCCTTCTTTGCTCAACCCTTGGTCTTGTTTCTAGTGATCCTTTTGAAGAAGTCACTCCACAGACCACAACTCTGATCCACTGATTTTACCAGCCATAAGATTCCACACTTTGGGCAGAACCTTAAGTCTTTCCATCGCCCTGATTAAAGTGATACAAATGAAATCAGTTACAAAATAAAAATAGACTCACAGACTTTGAAGACAAACTTATGGCTACTAAAGGAGAAATGTGGCAAGGAGGGATAAATTAGTTTAGGATTGATATATACACTCTACTATATGTATAAATAGATAGTCAACTAAGATCTCCTATATAGCACAGGGAACTCTACTCAACATTCTGTAATAACCTATTTGGGGAAAGAATCTGAAAGTAGTGGATATACGTATATGTATAACTGAATCACTTGCTGTGCACCTGAAACTAACATAACATTGCAAATCAACTATACTCCAATATAAAATAAAAATTAAATTAACATTAATTTAAAAATAATAAAATAAAGTCAAGCCTTTCCAATCTGACCAGATCTTTTTTCCCTTAATGATCACTCTAAATCCCACACTCTCATCATCTGACTATGCTGTGCACAGAATAAGGATGCTGGAACCAGGAAAATCAGCTTAGAATTTCAACCACAGGTGTGTGGGAAGTCACTTAACCCCTTGGGGTCTGCTTCTCTAGCTTTAAAATGAAAATAACTTTCATATCTTGCAGGAATTTCAAAGGAATAGTTATACTCTCTCATAAGTGAATGGCTTCTCATTCTGAGAGAGTGGTTGCTAGTTTTATTTTTATCCTCCAGCTCCCTGGGTTTTTGAGTACTCCCTCAAGTACTCTACATTGAAAGAAATCCAAGGAGTAATGTCTGAAATTCTCAATATTTTACTCCCAGTGAAAACTAACACTGTCATTTACGTCCTTAACTGTATTATATTAAGCAATACAGTCAATAATTTTAGTTTCATTTCCTAGAAAAACTGAAAAGCCAGTTTATCTTAATTTGTGGTTTTCAGTTCTCTTTACATTTGTGTGTTGGCTGTGTGTCTGGTTGAAATTGTGTATGATTTTGTGATACACATCTACAACTGGTAGACATCCAGATCACTTATCTCTGTGCCTTTAATTCTCATGTCTGACTGAAAATTTGTGCATAGAGCTATCAAGCTTATTTTCTACAGTATTATCATGGGACTGTGTGGTATCCTCCATGTGTTCTAGTCTGACTTCAGGATTCAACTATACATCTCATGAACTATATTTTTCCTTGTGTTATTCTGGGGATTGATATATGCTCATGTGAACACTGTGGGAATTAATCCATCCATTCTGCCCAGCACCCTTCCTTCTTCCCTAAACCTTTAATCTCACTCCAACACTGATATTACAGAAAGGAGGAATTGTTTTAGCAAAAACCCTCCATCCAACCCTATTCTCCAATTGTGGCTTTTTCAGCAGCATCTCACCTCCGCATGCTTTGCCTACAGAAATAATACGAGATGCAAGGACCACGCACTTGTTACTAGCTGGGTACAGGGACCTAGCTATGGCCTTTACTCTGGGCTGATGTCTTGTGGATGTAGCACAGGACTGTTTTCCTTAGTTTCCTATCTCTGACCAAAGTTCAGCTTTCACATACAATAAGTAACAGAGGATTCTGCAGCTCTGGATGCAAACTCTACTCCTCGAAGTTCCAGGAATTTGGGTAGCGGGGGGATGGGGGAGAGTCTGTTGTTTTAATAGTATTCTAATGATAGAATGCAATAGTTCCTAGAGGGAGAAATTAATTTATAGAAACTAGTAGCTGCTGCCAGCCTGGAGGTATCAAGGTCTAGCTCCCAGGAGAACTGCCAACATTATTATTAAGGTCTGTTATTCCATTGAGGCGGATAGCAAAGGAGAAGCCCTAACTGAAAGCCAAGTTAAACAACTTTTCTGAAATATCAGGAGACGATGTCAAGACAGAGAAACACTGTCAAAGAATAGGTGGCTTTCAGAGTCTGTAAAAAAACCTGTGGCTTCCCAGGAAAGCAAACGTCAGGATTCCTTCTGAGTCACCGTGGAATTGGAATTGTGGTGATGATAGTAATGTTGGTGGGAAACTGCATTGCCCATTGAACAGGAGTAGATAATAAAAAGGACTCAGGGTTTCCCCCTACTCTGAGGTGACGGTCATGAGAATAGGTGAAGCCCAGACCCAAGGCCATGTAATATGATCCATCCCTCCCCCAAACAACATTCTCTTTGCCCACCTGCTCTGAAATTGACACAACACACAAGAGCCACACAATCCTTTTTAATGTAGAATAGGCTTGGGAGGTGAGGGGAGGCTGTATAACTGTGCATGTGATCTGAGCAGGAGAAATTCCCAAAATAAGCTACTCCCCCACCCTCTCTTTCCCTTTCCTTTCCCCCCTCCTCTCCATGGGATGGTGCATTGGAGCCTCAGCTGGAGGCACCTAGGCCTCCGGTATTCCCAGAAGCCTCTCAATGGCAGCATGAATGTCTCCTCCTGTGGCCATGAGGGCCTGAAGATTGGCATCACGGTTAGCAAAGCCCATGGCCTTCAGATGCTCCAGCTCTTGCTGGTAGCAGTCTTCAGCGAGGGGACATGAGGATGATGAGGACTGGGTAGACTGAGGGCAGGCACTGGCCAGAGCGTGGAGGAGCTGAAGAACAGCCAAGGTGGGCTGCACAGGGTCTGCTCTGTGAGCCTGTCCTCCGCCCCTAGTTTCAGAAACTCCTCTGGCCCCATGTGGTCTACCCAGACACCATAAACATGGTTCCAACCCAGGCACCTCCCTGGACAGTATCTGCAGGCCCTTCTCTATCTGGATCAATGCCTGCAGTGCCCGCGGGTTGGTGAGTATGGGAAGGAGTGGCATATGATGTCGCAGGGGGCTGCCTGTTGCCAGCTGGTGTAGCAGAGCTGGATTCTGCTGCAGGACATGTAAGGCTCTGCGCAAGACAGAGGGTGATGGTCTCAGCTGACTTGCTGGAGTGGCTTTCCCGTTGGGCTGCTGGCTCTCCTGGGAGGGAAGATCCTGGCCTGAGTGTAAGTCTGATAGTCCAGTCCTACAAACTGCACTGGCCTGGTTTAAAATTACACCCCTGGCTTGAACAGCTACTCCTGCACTGACTTCCTGTGCCAACGGCCTGGCAGGTGTGGAGACTGTGGGTGCCGTGGTGGTGATGCTAGTACAACTGTGAGGATTGATGACCCTTCTGCAAAGCTCTGAATCTGGGTTGTGGCCTTTGGAGGCAACCAGAGGGGGCAGAGTGGACAGCATGAGATGCTGGATATCAGAGCAGACCGGATGCATAGCATTGTCGCCACCTGGCACTGCCTTCAAGGCTTCCAGCCCCCGCTTGTCCACCTGCAGGAGTTCCTGCTGCCGGGCTGGGTTCTGCAAGTTTTCCAGAGCCTTAAGAGCTGGCTCAGGTTTCGGTACTGGCCTTGAGGATTCAGGAACATAGCTGGCATTGGCTGGTTTCTCACTCGCCAGACCTTGAACCACAGGCTCTTCCAATGATGGCCCCATGGACTCAGGCACAACCATGAGGAGTTGAGCCAGCTGGCCAAAGAAGTCGGCTAATTCAGGAGAGGTCCGGGCCAGCTGGCCCAGCCTGGCTAGCATCCTAGCACTCTCTGAGATGGATGGATCCAGACGATGGGTGCAGTGGCCAGCAGGGCTGGGCAGAGTGCTGGGACTGGGCAGAATGCCTTTCCCACGGCTCCTCACCACCAGGTGGACCGTGGTGCCATCAAGGATCCCTCGCTGGCTCAGTATGTCTTGATCCCGGAGGATCTTTCCAGTGAAGATGAGCACCAGTCTGTCAGTATCACAGTGAAAGCGTTTGGAGATCTGCTTCTTAAAGTGGCGGATGCTGCTATTTTCTGCCAGCATAAATTCCTGGCTGTCTTGTGGGGTCTTGACAGACACTCTGATGATGCGTGACGGTGGCTCCCGACCAGACACCAGCCGACTGTCCCCTGCTTCTTCCCTAGCCTGTGACATATTTCCTCGGGAGCAGAATTCAGGCCCCCTGAGGACCTTAAGAAATCTAGATGTACCAATGAGCACGTCTGAGCACAGGGACCAGTAGGTGTGCCGTGATGTCCTCTCACCCCAGTCCTGTGGAGACCACCTCCAAGTGGCTCCCGTGGGGTAGCAGCTGCCCTCTCCGGAGCCAGCCTCAGGGGAGATGATGTCAGTGATGAGGTCACAGTTGAGAGGTAGACCCGAATGGGGGAAGGGCGGTAGTCTCTACCACCTGTCTAAAGTTGGCTTTCTAACAGATTTAATTTTAAAAACAGTAGAAAAAATTTAAATGTTCATGTCTAAAAACAGGACTTCCGAGGTGGCACAAGTGGTAAAGAACCTGCCTCCCAGTGCAGGAGACATAAGAGGTGTGAGTTCGATCCCTGGGTTGGGACGATCCCCTGGAGGAGGAAATGGCAACCCACTCCAGTATTCTTGCCTGGAAAAATCCCTTGGATGGAAGAGCCTGGAGGGCTACAGTCCATAGGGTTGGAAAGAGTCAAACACAACTGAAGCGACTTAGCATGCAGCACGTCTAAAAGCATATTTTGTGCCAATCCATCTCACTACTGAAAATCATACCACCTGGAGTGTGATAGATGAATAAAGCTCAGTCAAAAACGTTCTAGTCTAATAACTAGCTTCAGTTCAGTTCAGTTCAGTTCAGTTGCTCAGTTGTGTCCGACTCTTTGCAACCCCATGAATCGTAGCATGCCAAGCCTCCCTGTCCATCACTAACTCCCGGAATTCACTCAGACTCACATCCATCAAGTCAGTGATGCCATCCAGCCATCTCATCCTCTGTCGTCCCCTTCTCCTCCTGCCCCCAATCCCTCCCAGCATCAGAGTCTTTTCCAATGAGTCAACTCTGCATGAGGTGGCCAAAGTACTGGATTTCAGCTTTAGCATCATTCCTTCCAAAGAAATCCCAGGGCTGATCTCCTTTAGAATGGACGGGTTGGATCTCCTTGCAGTCCAAGGGACTCTCAAGAGTCTTCTCCAACACCACAGTTCAAAAGCATCAATTCTTCGGTGCTCAGCTTTCTTCACAGTCCAACTTTCACATCTATACATGATCACTGGAAAAACCATAGTTTTGACTAGACGAACCTTGGTTGGCAAAGTAATGTCTCTTTTTCAATATGCTATCTAGGTTGGTCATAACTTTCCTTCCAAGGAGTAAGCGTCTTTTAATTTCATGTCTGAAGTCACCATCTGCAGTGATTTTGGAGCCCAAAAAAATAAAGTCTGACACTGTTTCCACTGTTTCCCCATCTATTTCCCATGAAGTGATGGGACCAGATGCCATGATCTTCGTTTTCTGAATGTTGAGCTTTAAGCCAACTTTTCCACTCTCCACTTTCACTTTCATCAAGAGGCTTTTTAGTTCCTCTTCACTTTCTGCAATAAGGGTGGTGTCATCTGCATATCTGAAGTTATTGATATTTCTCCTGATTCCAGCTTGCGCTTCTTCCAGCCCAGCATTTCTCATGATGTACTCTGCATAGAAGTTCAGTAAGCAGGGTGACAATATACAGCCTTGACGTACTCCGTAGCTAGTACATTAATGTGTATCTGAGGTTGAAGAACATGCCAGGTAGCAATTGTCCAGAATCACATTTGTGCATCACATCACATGGTTCCAGAGAGTTTTTTCCCTCATACTCTTGAGGTGAACTGTCCTTCTTCTTCCCTTCTCTTCTACAGGCTCCATTTTCAGTGCCTAAATATCTCCTACTCAAGCTGATAGCCTTCCCCAGTTCAGGTATACACTTGTGTCTCAAGGTGGTGTTTTGATCAAATAGAACTTGCTAACTTTCCCCCAGTTTACCACACCTAGTTCATATTATTCTTTAGTTATTTATGCTGCTAGTTCTTCTTCCTGGAGCAAGCTGTTTAACTAAATTATTTTGGGCAATTGAGCAGGAGGTAACAAGAAAAATTTCCTGAGTCATGTCTCTTAAAAATAATCAGCCTAAATTAATCCTCGTGTTAAAGACACATTTGGGGGTGGTGAATTTTATTCTCCAATGAGATGAATCTGGAGCTGGTCTATATTAGAATTCTTTGCTGTCACAGTAAGGGGAATAATACATAGCAATGAATAGCCTTGACTTTCTAATACTTAGTAATAATACATAGCCTTAACTTTCTCTCCACAAACCTGTTTTTCCCAGTCTCTCCCATGTCAATCAACTTTACAACCAAGACAGTTTATTTCAGAAGAGGATCTCAAACTTGCCATTTGCTCAAGTTCTCTTTGTTCTTCTAATAAAATTTTCATTTATCTGGACCCAGGAATCACCTTCAGTTTCTTTCTTTTCACATTGCTATGTATCAACAAGTACTATGAGTTTTTTCTTCAAAGTATATTCTGAATCTGTTCACCTTAATACTTTCCATACTGCAATAGCATAGCCTCCTGGCTGGTTTCCCTATTTTCTTTCTTGGTCCATTTTTACTAATTCCCATAGCAGTGTTTTATGCTAGTCTCAATCTATCACTGATGTTGAGGCTGGACTTGGCCTATGTGATTCTTATTGTGATTGCAAGAAACCCTCAGCAATAACCATCAGGGAACTTTGAAAGAGACAAAGTTTCTTACACGTCCTGGAGGTTATGTTCACACTTGGGACCATAAAACAAAGTCATAGGTAGAGAAAGAGCAAATGTATATGGGGCTTTTCTTTTATTAGCCTCAAGGGTGGGCACAGAGGGTTTCATGGGCTCACTCTTTGTTGTTGTTTTTTAATTAGAGGATAATTGCTTTACAAGGTTGTGTTTATTTTTGCCATTCAACAACATGAATCAGCCATAATGGGCTCACTATTGGTGGATTTAAAACTTAAGAAAAATTTAAATAATGGGAAGTGAAAAGATAAGTGGCACAAATGATCAGTTACAAAAATCAGCCACGACCTCTAAAACAAAGGAATATCAGAGGGCATGTACCCTGGCCTTTTATGTAATCCTGTGGCTAACAATGTGTTTTGGGGGAAATAGCCCTATTTGAAGTGGGACATCTCTTTGATTTGGATGACTGGGCAGCCAAAACCCCAATTAGGTACTTGCATTACTAAAAAAGTAAAAGAAAAAAACTGTTTGGGCTGACAATACAAGTAGCCACTGTGATCTTTTAAAAATATAGACACGTATACCCCAATGTTCATTGCAGCACTGTTTATAACACCCAGGACATGGAAGCAACCTAGATGTCCATCAGCAGATGAATGGATAAGAAAGCTGTGGTACATATACACAATGGAATATTACTCAGCCATTAAAAAGAACACATTTGAATCAGTTATAATGAGGTGGATGAAACTGGAGCCTATTATACAGAGTGAAGTAAGTCAGAAAGAAAACACCAATACAGTATACGAACACATATATATGGAATTTAGAAAGATGGTAATGATAACCCTGTATGCGAGACAGCAAAAGAGACACAGATGTGTAGAACAGTCTTTTAGACTCTTTGGGAGAGGAAGAGGGTGGGATAATTTGGGAGAATGGCCTTGAAATATGTAAATTATCACATGTGAAACGAATTGCCAGTCCAGGTTCAATGCATGATACAGGGTGCACGGGGCTGGTGCACTGGGATGACCCAGAGGGATGGGATGGGGAGGGAAGTGGGAGGGGGGTTCAGGATGGGGAACACATGTAAACCCATGGCTGATTCATGTCAATGTATGGCAAAACCAATACAATCTTGTAAAGTAAAATAAATAAATAAAACTGAAAATAAATTAAAATTTAAAACAAACAAAAAAATATAGATCAATTAATCTGAACTCTTTACCCAAAACCACCAAAGGTTTTCCTATTATATTTGAATTAAATCTAAACACCCTAATGATCTGGTTCATGTCTGTCTCCTTGACCCCTCCCCTTGAGCACCCTTCTCCAGTCACAGGAGCCTGCCTGTATTTTTGTTCCTGCTGGCTTTCTAATTGTTGACTCTATTCCCTGGGAGCTCTTGCTTGGGCTAACTCACATCTCTGCTTAAATGCTCTCTTGGGTGATGGTCTCCCTGATTATACCCTAGAACAGTTCAATGTCAATTTTTCTCTTTATCCTGTGTTTCTTCTTAGGGTCTCCCTGTGCTTAAATTATATGGATTGCTTGCGACTGTCCCCTCTCTGTTGGCTTTTGAAGGCAGGGTTTTGTGATCTAGAACACCTCTTATCACCGAGACATAGAACAGGACTCCAGCACAGAGAGGGTGTTTAATTACTATTGTGCTGTGTATACTTAGTCTCGAAGTTGTGTCTGAATCTTTGTGACCTCATGGACTGTAGCCCACCAGGCTCATCTGTCCATGGGGATTCTCCAGGCGAGAATACTGGAATGGGTTGTCAAGCCTTCCTCCAGGGGATCTTCCCAACCCAAGGATTGAACTCAGGTCACCCGATGCAGGCGGATTCTTTACTGACTGGGCCACCAGGGAAGCTGTCCCCATCTGATCAGAAAGTACTATAAAATCAGTCTCCAAAACGTGTTTTCAGTTGTTCACTTCTTGTCATCTGCTCTCGTGGAGAACCCTAATTTAAGCCAATACCATCTCTCAGCTGAATGACTACAGGAGTCTTCTGCCTCGACTCCCCTGACACCCCAGCCACCCTCTCAATCATGTGCCACATAAGATGAGAGTAAAATCCACACTCGAAACAAAGCCCTGGCGAATTTTGCACTCACCTCTTTCTCACGTCACCTTGAAACACTTTCCTTCTCATTCTGTCTACTCTGGACACCTGGCCTTCTTTCCTTTTTCTTCAGGTGTATCAGGCTCTAACCAAACTCAGGGAACTCTTTTATATAGTTTCGCCTCTGCCTGAAACTTCTTCTCCCAGCTCTCTGAATATCTGGCTTCCTCCTACCCTTCAAGTCTTTGCGTAAATACTTCCACCAAAGAGATACGCTCTGACCACCCTTCTAAAAATATATCCCTTCCCCCTTATATACACTAACAATATGCCTTGTTTATTCCCTTCATGAAATGAATTTTATTATGAATTGTTATTTAATAATTATTTATTCAGTAGAAATTGATATAGAATAGAGATAAAAGATGTTGTCTCTAGAAACACTGACCCAGATCCCAGCTCCAGCTCCATCATTTACTAGCTGTGCAAATCTGGACTAATCCCAAATAACTATTTCTTGCTTTACTCATCCATCAAACAGGTTTAATAATAACACCTGCTTTATGGCACTGTAGGAGTTAAATGGGCAAATAGGCATAAAGCCTATATAAGAAAGCAACACAACACTGTAAAGCAACTATCTCCAATTAAAAATAAAAAATAAAAGTCTACAGAAAATTGCCTAGTTCTCAGTGAGTGCTCTGTGTTAGGTATTACTTTTATTTCTCTCTTCCTTTTTTCTTGGAGGTCTGTTATCTCTGCTATATTGCAAGCTCCTTAAAGCAGGAAACACATCTTGTTTACTATTGTATTTCTACTACTCTTGGCATATAAGAAATGTTTAGGAAGTATTTATTAAACTTATGAATTCCAAAAGGCTACTTAATAACTTGCAAAGAAATTTCATGACATAGTATCATGTTGAAAAGGCAGATTATTATGCTCAATATAATCACAATTTTGTAAAATATGTGGAAAGACAACCATTATGGTGTTAGCAGTGTTATCTGGGTAGTGGAATTATTGCTGACTTTTATAGTCTTATTTGACTTATCTGTATTATTTAATATGCATATACATTATGCATAATATATTCTATCATATACATATTTCTTTTAAACTGAGGAAACAAGTCATGCATCTAGTAAAGCAATTTAATTATTAGAAGAGTAGAAATTTTATTTTTCAAGAATGCATATATTTGCACAAGAATCAAACTAAAATAATAATTCATAGTGTACTGGTGACATAGTAGTTTCACCACAGCAATATCCGTTCTGGAAATAAACTGCAAATATGTAGTGCTTAAACCGAAGCTAGACTTATGTGAAGAAATTACAGTTCTTTAAAGAGAAAAAAGTGAAACTTGAATGGAAACAGTCTTTATTTTAAAAGGAAAGATTGCCTATTGCAAATCCTTCAATTATTCTCTAATATTCATATATTCATATGTAATTAAAAGCCAGTGAAGATCTCCTTTGGTCTTATATGGAATATAGAGTATATTTAAAAAATAAAATTGGCCAGTGGCATTTTGCAAAGGAATAATGAGTTAAGCATTGAGTATTTTGTCACTAAATATTTCAAAATTAAAACTGAAGCCTGTGATAGCTTATGGTGAATGGTGAACAGTGCCACTGGATCCATGGTCTCCAAAGGAGAAGATTTAACTCCAAGACCAAAGACAGGTCTCAGTCACTGAGAGCTTTGTGTGCAAAATTTTATTTAGAGTGACAGGACCAAGAAAGCCTCTGACATAGACATCAAAAGGGGATAAGAGAGTACCTGCCTCACTAATTTAAGGTCTATACTTTTCAACTAGCTGCTGAGAATAGATAGAATACTTCAAGACTGTAGGAGATCCACCAGACCCTTTTCCAAGGCATACATCCTGAAATAACTTTGGCACAAGATTAGCCAGGGAGATGGTTCTGGACAATATCTCTGGGTGAGATATACTGTTGCTATGTAATCAGGGGTACAAGTCTTGAGAAACAGGTTCCCAGACAGGTTTTTTTACAATTATAATCATTAGCATGGAGTCTAAGAAAAGCATTTACGTGAGTAAGAGGATGTGTTGTGTGATCATTGGGAAACAAAGGCCAGCTCCTAAGATACATTGTTGCACAAGGCTTAAGAAAAGCATGAGTGAGAATGTTCAGTTCAGTTCAGTCACTCAGTCCTGTCCGGCTCTTTGCGACCCCATGAATCGCAGCACGCCAGGCCTCCCTGTCCATCACCATCTCCCGGAGTTCACCCAGACTCACGCCCATCGAATCAGTGATTCCATCCAGCCATCTCATCCTCTGTCGTCCCCTTCTCCTCCTGCCCCCAATCCCTCCCAGCATCAGAGTCTTTTCCAACGAGTCAACTCTTCGCATGAGGTGGCCAAAGTACTGGAGTTTCAGCTTCAGCATCATTCCCTCCAAAGAAATCCCAGGGCTTATCTCCTTCAGAATGGACTGGTTGGATCTCCTTGCAGTCCAAGGGACTCTCAAGAGTCTTCTCCAACACCACACTTCAAAACCATCAATTCTTCGGCGCTCAGCCTTCTTCACAGTCCAACTCTCACATCCATACATGATCACTGGAAAAATCATATCCTTGACTAGACGGACCTTAGTCGGCAAAGTAATGTCTCTGCTTTTGAATATGCTATCTAGGTTGATCATAACTTTTCTTCCAAGGAGTAAGTGTCTTTTAATTTCATGATGGCAGTCACCATCTGCAGTGATTTTGGAGCCCAAAAAGATAAAGTCTGACACTGTTTCCACTGTTTCCCCATCTATTTCCCATGAAGTGATGGACCAGATGCCATGATCTTCGTTTTCTGAATGTTGAGCTTTAAGCCAACTTTTTCACTCTCCTCTTTTACTTTCATCAAGAGGCTTTTAGTTCTTCTTCACTTACTGCCATAAGGGTGGTGTCACCTGCATATCTGAGGTTATTGATATTTCTCCCGGCAATCTTGATTCCAGCTTGTGATTCTTCCAGTCCAGCATTTCTCATGATGTACTCTGCATATAAGTTAAATAAGCAGGGTGACAATATACAGCCTTGACACACTCCTTTTCCTATTTGGAACCAGTCTGTTCCATGTCCAGTTCTAACTGTTGCTTCCTGAGTAATGCTCAAAATTCTCCAAGCCAGGCTTCAGCAATACGTGAACCATGAACTTCCTGATGTTCAAGCTGGTTTTAGAAAAGCAGAGGAACCAGAGATCAAATTGCCAACATCTGCTGGATCATGGAAAAAGCAAGAGAGTTCCAGAAGAACATATATTTCTGCTTTATTGACTATTCCAAAGTCTTTGACTGTGTGGATCACAATAAACTGTGGAAAATTCTGAGAGACATGGGAATACCAGACCACCTGACCTGCCTCTTGAGAAATCTTGAGAATGTTCATCTGCTCCTTAAAGGGCCTTGGACTGCCTGGCTAAGCTTTAGCTATCCCCCATTTTTTTCTTTAAGAGAATATGGTTGCCAGGGAAAGGGGCAGAGAAATCATTCTATAACTTCTTCCTGCTGGTAAGGGTCACAGACAATAAATTGTCAAGGCAGCGTATTCTCCTTACCCTTATATTGAGGATCTCTGATCCAGGAGCCCCAAGTAATAGCTGGAGGAGTCTGTGACAATCATAGGAGCTTGAATAATCATTTGTATCTTAAGTGCTTCATGCTGCTTAAATACAAAATTCATTATACAGTTCCAGATATAAGGAGCAAACAAGAATAAGATAATTACAATTACTACACTCGATAGTTCTCCACCAAGGAGAGCTTGTAAACCATGATTGCATCTGAGACCAGAGTGGAACATCAAGGTAGTCCATTTTGAAGAGTGACCAGAATCTCTGCATCACCATTACTTTGTCTTTAAAGACATTGTATCCTTTAGAAGGAACAACCTAGAGAAGTAGATTAAATGGCAGAGACCAAAAATCAGGAAAAGAAATATTGTAATCAGCAGTCCAAGCAAGAATAGGAATCAGGTTACATTTGGTAGTAACTTTGATCTTGGTCTAGACACAGTCAATACTTGGGCTGCCCTGTTCATAAGAATGAAGTCATCTGGCATGTTCATATACATTTTGAATATAGATATAACAAATCCAGTTAGTAGTTGAAAGAGTGACAACCTGAGCCTTAACAGACAAAATAAACCTTAACATTTCTTTTTAGGAGAATTAATCTGAACCACAGCATACACAGCTGTTTTAAGGAGACTTATAGCCAGGTAGCCAGTTGTCTAAGTTTGTCCAAGTAAGCTTTAGCCTCTTATTGTGGTATTAATGTATAAGCCAAAGTAGCTGTCACCATTAACAATTTTAGTGTTTTTTCTAAGTATAAGATGCAAGAATTTGGGTTCAAGAAAATCTTTACCTGAAAATACTTAACTATCATCCAAAGGCCTGCTTTGTCCATTTTTTTTTCCCAGAACACAGAGCGAGCGCCTAATTTCTGATTTTCACCCTGAACTCCTTTCAGGGGATGTTGATGGTCAGCAGCTGTAGTGTCCATGATTAATCTTTGTAGAGGCAGATGGCAAGTACCAATTTCCAGTCATAGGGCCCCTTTATGGCCGTGAGTTTGACCATGGTTGGGGGGCATTTCATGACCATCTTGTCCTACAGTGCTGGGAAGGTTTGTTCTCAAGTCTATCACAGACTTCACCGATAGGCCACTCCATGTCCTGTTACCGGACTAGGCCCTGTGACTAGCAAAAGTCTCTGGACAGCACCTGTCTCACTAGTCTCTTGGTCCAGGAAAATATTCCCTCTGGTTGTTTCTTCTCATATACAGAGTCACTCCATTATAGCTGTGGATTTCATATGGAACTATATACCATCATTATATCGGTGGCTCAGTCACATGCTTGATAATGTAAGGGACAACATGTTGAAACAAGCAATATAGAAAACAATATAGTTAGAAGCAATACTAAAATCATGAGTAAGGACTTAAGTCAAGAACTCAGGTATAGGCTAGTGACATTTCCAGGTCATCTGACTTAGTTTGTTAAATGACTATAGCCTGCTGTTATTCTCCTGGTTGTAGATCCTGGAGCATCTGACCTTTATTCAAAGACTGGTTACTGAAATAAGCTTTAGAAACAAACTCAGAGTGACCTCTTAGCAATATAACAGAACCATAAGGAACTCAGAAGTGAATCTTAGTAAATGCAGTCCTTAAATCGTAAAACTAGAACTTAATATGTAGTGAAACATAACAGATGCTGTTGGCCTGACATCAGTTGGGTGGATTTTTCTTTTGGAGGTCCCCAGTATACTTTGAGATTTCTGTATATGTCGGGAGACAGTATTTTTTTACCTTGATGAGGCTGTTCAGAACCCAAGTGTCTCAATTTCTAGAGGGACAAGGCAGAGAGAAAAGAAAAATATTTTAATTTTACCCACAGGTGTAAATCACTAAACTGTTTTAAGCCATCAGTGATTTGAGAAGAATTTCTTTATATATGAAAACAAAGATTAGAAACCAGCAATATGTCAGACAAAAAAATCATGAAACTTGCGATCATATTTAGCAGTCTATTTAATCTCATGCAACTGATCCCTTTGTTCTGCCATCCTTGCCCAAAGACAGAGGATGCCAGTGAAAGCGATAGTCTCCCAACTTGTGAAGTTTTTTTTGCCAATGTCGGTATGACCTGTCCAGCAAAGTGGGTGCTCCAATCACTGGAGATTATAGAAAACACATTTTAACCATGTCTTCTCCATTGTGAGACATTAACCCTGAAGCCAGGAAAGGCTTTTTCTTATCAAATAAAAGTGAGTTTGTCAGAGAGTTGGGAAAAGCCAAGTGGCCATCTTGGATTTCCCATAGCTCCAGTATTGGGTTTATAGCTATTGTTTATCCATTTTAAGCTCCCTGATGAGGGGTTAATTTTTGTAGAAGCAGAGTGAGTTTTTTCTATGTGTGACATAGTCTGTTATCAAAAGCCATATTCCAAGAAAACTTTGTTCTTTTAACAGGGAGAGAAAACCAAATTCCAGCTTACATTCACTGTGAAGCAATAGTTGACTAAGCAATACTTAGTCAAAGTAACAATAAAAGAGTTCAAAGCTCAGATTAATGTCTTAAGAAACATGTACCATGCACAAAACTCTCTTCCACTTGTCACAAACCTTTTTTTTTATACTTTCTGCACTTATCACATCCTTTCCCAATTTTAGAGATGAGTCACCTGTAGGTTTAGACTTACTTTCTTTTTCCTTAATAGAATGTAATTCCATTTATTATACCTTTTAATTAAAAACACACATCTTACTTTCCTTTAGCAACCTTGAACAGTACTTTATATCATCATTTTGTAGATTGGTAAATATAAATCACCCAAAGTTATGTCATTTTAAAAGTATCTTCACAATGTCTGTGTTAATTAGATCAACAAACAGACATCAGTACCAGGTATCAATTCAATAGTGAATCTTTCCCAGTTTATACAAGACTGAAATTCATTTTGTTTAATTTTCTTGAATTTAGAACTGTTTGCTTTCTAAGCTCTTCTCTTTAGGCCAATTAAATACAGCTCACTGATAATCAGCCTTTAGCAATTTTGTCCAAGGATAGAGATACAAGAAGATGCATAAATGTGGACAGAGACCTCACAGTTTTCTGCTTGAAATTTAAAATGTCTCTTTGCACACAAACACCCCCTTTTTTTCCCATTGGCTTTAAGTTCTATCAATTTGGTCAGGGCAAGTGTCCCAGACAGAGCGGGCTGTGTATCTCAAGGACATGACAAGAGGTAACTTCAGGTTTTTTCCCAGGTAGGTTTCTGTTTCTCAGGCAGGGTTGGAGCTCCAAAAAAATTATTTTAATAAGCCAGCTTTTTCCTAATTGCATGTGCAAAAAGAACCAGCTTTGCAATTTCAAAAATATTTCATTTTAAGCAGTTTTCTCCAGAGGCTAAAGAATATCATGGCCATTCAATGTCAAAAATGTCATCCTTCCTTTTTGTAGTCATAATTTCATATCTAAAATGTTCAAGTCGGCTTTGATAACAGGGGTAGACTGACTGATGAGATGTTGTACCAGCAGGGATTGTCTCTCTGGGCAGGTGAGATCTTCTCTTATAGCAAAGAAAGCCTGTATATAAGGGACTTTTTAGGTTCTGGGGATCAAACTTATCTGTTTTTCTAAGATACAATTCAAAGGGGTGGTTCTGGAACTATTAGCTCCCATTTGTATAAGAGAAAAAAGCGGTGCCCAGTGTGGTGGCTTTTTTCTACCAGAGGTGTCCCTCCATGCTCTAGATGGGTGTGGAGACAGGTCTTCCACCGAAGCTTCCTTCCCTGGCCAAAGTTAGCCTGTCTCTTACTGATGCAGGTGTCTCACTATCATCCCTCCCTGTTCTACCACCGAGGAGGGGCGGAGATGCACCAGGGGAGACCTGATGGCATCCCAGATTGATGTCCAGTTTCTCACCGTTAAAACTTGCCTTGATTTCCCCTTTTCCTCTGGTGCCTTCAGGGTGGAGCAGAGGGGCTTTCTGGAATATCTCCCAAGCTAAGACCACTAGGGGAAACATCCATCTTTTTTGTGCCTGTGAACATCTTTGAGCACATTCCTGACCACAGTCAAAGCTGTAAGTCAAAAAAGGAGTCACAAAGGGACGAAGAGAAAACCCAAGATGTCCCTTCTGAGAGTTGCCACATGAGTATATGTGATAACAAAGGAGGTAATGGAGGGCCAGCCTGTGTGGAAAAAATAATCTTTCATATTCATGAAGTGTCAAGGCCAATCTTTCTATTCCTGTCCAGCAGATTGTACAAAAAGAATACCTAAGGAGTTGAAACAAGAGCCACTGGAGAGCTTTCTGTGGTCCTCTAAGAGCTAGTGCTACCAAGGGAAGAAGCCTGCTACATTTCCAATCTGCCCAAATCTGGGGTTCCGTGATCTGTGTCCTCAGGAATCTCATGCTCACCAGTAATGTCTCCATCCATACAGTCCGGAAGCATAGCCATGACAAGAATTTGCCTCTGGGTCTCTGGTGTCAAGATGGTAATTTCAGATGAGAGATGTCCATGGAACTAGAGCTCCAGCTGGTTCCCTAATATGTTCCTGCCTGCAGTGTCCTATAAAACTTGGGAGGGGCTTGCTAGACAAACACAATGACAGCATGGATTGCAAGTCCCCTGAAAGTCTATAATCTGGAACATTAGGTCAGTAGCTTTAATTCCCCAAGCAGTTATGAACTGGCCAGAGAAACCAGGAAAAACTGATGGGGGAAAAAAAGTTCAGTGCGTGTGCTTCCTAGTTAGTAAAGGAGAGACTTTACAGTAAAGAGCAAAAGAGTCCCAGCTCTGAGTAGTCTTACTTTGTCTTGAAGATCCTGGATGGGTCCCCAAGATGATAGCTACGGTGAGTTGTGAAAGTGCCACTGGATTCATGATCTCCGAAGAAGATATAACTCCAAGACCAAAGACAGGTCTCAGTCACTGAGAGCTTTGTGTGCAAAATTTTATTTAGAGTGACAGGACTAAGAAAGCTTCTGATGTAGACATCAGAAGAGGGCAGGAGAGTACCTGCTTCACTAGTTTAAGTGGGGCCTTATATACTTTTCAATTAGCTGCTGAGAATAGATAAAAAGAATACCTCAAGATTGTAAGAGTTCCACCAGACCCTTTCCTAAGGCATACATCCTGAGATAACTTTGGCACAAGATTAGCCAAGGAGAATGGTTCCAGGCAATGTTTCTGGGCTAGATATACTGTTGCTGTGTAACCAGGAGTATAAGTCTTAAGAAACAGGTTCCCAAGCAAGGGTTGTTACAATTATAATCATTAGCATGGAGCCTAAGAAAAGCATTTCCCTGAGTAAGACATTGTGCTGTGTGATCATTAGTGTGCTGTGTGACCTTAGCTAAAGAAAGACCAGTTCTTGGGTAAGATATATTGCTGCACAAAAGTGACAATGTTCACCTCCTCCTTAAAAGGCCTTGGACTGCCTGCTTAAACTTTAACTCTTTCATGTAGAACTAGCAGATTAAATTAAAAAAATAAAAATAAATAGCTACAAGTGGACACTTGCCATTGGCACATGCCATCTACCTCTACAAGGATTAAATTGTGTGCTGCTGCTGACCTTCAACAGCCCCTGAAGGGAGTTCAGGGTGGAGAACAGAAATGAGGCACTCTGTGCTCTGGAAAAAAGTGGCAGGACAGGTCTTCGAATAACTATTTTTTGGAGCCAATTAGCCCAGTTCTTGCATCTCCTCATACCTAGAAAAGCACTAAATTTCTTCATGATGATGTCTGCTCCTTGAGACTAGCAGAAACCCTTATCAGACCCTCTGTAAAAATAGGTTCTTGATTTTGCATGTACCATTCACCAAATTCACCATTCACCCATTCACCAAAATCACCTATATACTTGCCTTCCCCCTACCTCTTTGGAGCAGTTTCTCAGAGTGATTAACATCTGAAATGTTGTATTCCTGGCTATCTTGCGACTCTCATGCTGGTGTTTTCTTTTTTAATGCCAGAAATACACATGTACACATACGCTGGATACGGTAATGAAAATATTTCAATCAAGTGTAGACAGTGGCAGGAGTCAGAGGTGTAAAAATTCCAATCAAATACCACAAATCCTGCCCCTTTTCACTTTCCATGGGTAAGAATTAAAGCATTAATTAACTTGATTTACTGCAGCAGCTAAGTTGTAGACTCTGGAAGTACATTATCTAATTTCAAATCCTGGCTCTATTATGCAAGAACTGTACAATTTTAAGCATGTACTTCCTCTCTCCCTATGCCTCAGTTTTTCTCATCCGAAGTTAAGAATGAAAGATAATTGTGTGGATTCAGATGTAAAGAGCTTGGAAGAGGGGCTGGCTAGAGGAAAGCCTCAATAACATCAATTGTTACTTAAAATTAAATATAAGTAGTGAAACCTAGGATATCCAGAAAAAAATGTACCCATGTATTTATAACAGAGATATTAGGGAAACATCATCAAATAATAAAAAACATAAATGCATAAAAACACTTTCTGATTTTTAATACTTCTCTCTTAAATTGCTGTCCAGCTCCTGGCTGGCTATTTGTGATGCAGATCAGCATTTCAAGCTTCAGTGCTCTTTGGCCTTCTAGAAAACCTCTTGGTCTGAGGAAGGGGTACATTTTCTTTGGGAATATTCAGGTTATACTAGGCCCAGTATAACCAAAACTATGAGTCTGCTTCTCTTCCATCCACCCAACCTGTTAGGTAAGATCCTTCCAAGGCCCAGCTGCTACAGCGTGAGAGAGCAGGAACTGCAACTGTGACATCTCTGGAGGCCTGCCCTTTCAGTAACCTCAGCCTGCAGGCATCTCCTCTATCCCAAACTCCAAAACTTTATTTTCCCCAAGCAGAAGGCCTGTTCCTCTAAGATTGTTTATTTGATTCCTATCTACCTAGCCTCCTCAACCACTTTATCATTTGGTCATTCACTTCTTCACTCATCATTCGACAGTCATTTATTCAATAATTTACTGAGTGTTTCCTACATCAGCTGCTGGGTGGACAGTGACCTTCCCCACCCCAGGAATCTGCTTCCTTTGGACTCACCATGGAGCAGAACATAGGCTGATGAGTTCAGCCTCTGATGAGGCCCAAGCAAAGATTCCAAACACCCAGTCAACTGTAAAGGGCTCTCCATAGTTCAGGAAAAGAAAACAATGCAATAAATGAGAACTCTCTTCCCTACCCAGAACTTTTAGACCCAGATTTCCACCTACAGCCTTCTCTGGTAAGCTGGAATTTATGTCATATGAACCCTCAGGCTTTTCTTGGCCCATATGAAAGGCAGTTAAAAGCAACATTTCTTTCCCTGAGTTTTTTTTCAGACCTATCTGACTTCCAAGGGTTGAAATTAGAGATTACAATGTATAACTCTGGCAGTCAAAAGCAGCCCGGAGCCTTCTTAGTTACAAGAAATAAGATTTTCCTCTGCCTTTCGCCTAGCACCACCATAAACAACAGTTCATTGGATGTGGACAAGAACCCCTCACTGATGGGGAGTAAAGAGGGAGTAGAAAGGAGTCTTGAAGCCTCACGCTCCACTGGAGATTAAAACCTAAAACAATGGGAGAAAGTTGCGCTCAAAGCTCATTTTATCTCTAAGGCACATGATGGTAGCTCACAGGTAAAGGCAGCTTGATCCAAGTATCCTAGGTTCCAGGCAGAGCTTTTGTTTCTCCCTATAAAGGACTCCCAATACTGAGTCTCTGACATTTAAACACATATACACACCATGGCCACTTTCTACTGTAGCAATATTCTCTTTCAAAGACCCTTTTCTTTCCTTGACTGGATTATGCATGTGTGGTTGCTAAGTCGCTCAGTTGTGTCCAACTCTTTGAGACACTGTGGATTGTAGCCTGCCAGGCTCCTCTGTCCACCGGATTCTTCAGGCAAGAACACTGGAGTGGTTTGCCACGCCCTCCTCCAGGACATACTCCTGTTGTGGGGATGGAACCTGCCTCTCTTATGTCTCCTGAATTGGCAGGAGGGTTCTTTACCACTAGCACCACCTGGAATAGCCTATGCTCAGACACACGCACAAAAGTTTGGCCATGTGAAAGTGTGAATATATATTTTGTATTAGTGCATTACTCCATGATGTATTTACCCATGTGAACCCATGGGCACATTTATGGACTGGAAGCTATGATTCACTCACTTGATAAGTGAATTGTAACACTTCTGCCCCAGATGCATGTGGGTATTGGGAAGCATCCCTGAGTGCAAATGGGTCTGAGAGGCCAAAGGCACCTCCTGTGTGCTATGTGCACCCTCTCTCAGAGCCTTTGTACATAATGACTTTTTTACTGGAATACTCGTCCCTCCTCCCTCAAAACTTTACCTACTTAACTCTTACCACTTTTTTAGATTTTTAGCTTAGAGTTCACACTCATAAGCCTTGCCTGTCTCTATAGAGTAGATCAAGCCTCTGTTTTGCTATTTCACAGATCCCCATTTTATAACACTTATCATAGCTTGTGGTTATATATAATGAGTACTGTTTAAACAGTTCCAGCTACCGTCATAAATTCATGAAGGCAGGATCATGCCTCTTTTACTTACATTGAATTCCCACCCTCTAGCAGAATGCCTAGCACAGGATAGGTAATCAATTTCTGAGTGCAATAGTATAAGAAGGACAAATCTGGATCCATGGCAGTGGAATCAACTACAAATCTGGCTACCAAAAACAGTAGTTTTGTAAACTCAATAAGATCAAGGAATCTTAGAACTCAGCCTGATTCCTGCTCTATTACTGTCTCAGGGATCAGGATCAAATCCCAAAATGGAGAGCCGACTATGGGATAGAGTTCAGGGACAATAAAAATAAGAAGCTGTGCCCACTTTTCTGTCTGGCTGGTGGTAGAGAGCCCCAAAGAACACAGAGTATGTGGTGGCAGCTCCAGCAGGACACCAAATCTGGGGAACCTTTGGAAAGAAACATGGAAGGCTGCAGTTCTCAGCTCACCCTCCTGTGTTCCCTGTGCCTCTTTTACTTTTAAAGTCATACCTTTCAGTTTCCCCTCCAAGTCCCCCCATCCATGCAGAGATAGCTCTTATCACCACGTTTCCTCCTATACAGTCCCTCTTTTCCCATAGCCCACAAATAATCAGACTCAGGCAGCAGATGACATTGGAGATTGGATGTAATTACATCTCACGATAGGCATTAGCAGAACTCAGACCGTGACCCCATGATGGTAGTGACAGGGGTGGCTGGGTCACTTGTGGCACCCCCACCCTGCTCTGGCTCTCTCTTCCTCATTGACTCTGGAACAACATTGTCTCTGCAGTAAAGAGTATCATAGTAAATTTGCTTCATAGTGCAGCTGCATTCAAGAATGGCTGGGGTGAGGGGAGTTAGGGACGGGGGCTATGGCGGGGGAAAGCACAGAGGGAAAGATACGGTCTGAACAACTACGGCTCCTACAACTGCCTCAGCTTCTCCGCAGCTGCGTCCACGTCACCTCCGGTGGCAATGAGGGCCTGGAGATTGGCTTCCGGGTTCAGGAAGCCCATGGCCCGCAATTGCTCTAGCTGCACCCGGAAGTGAGTTTCGAGCGTCGGCTGCTGGGGATTGGAGCCAGTCAAGGCTTGCAACATCTGGAGGAAGGGGGTGGAATGGAGGCCCAGCTCCATAGAGCCCTGTGCTGAGGGAACCTCAGGAGCTAGGGGAGGCGAAGGATCCTCAGGCACAAGGGGACTCTCTCGAGGCTCTGTATCTCCCGCCATACTCCCCAGCCCTGTTAGACAAGGCATGAACCAGAGGAAGAGGCGAGGGGCTTCAGTAGCCAGGATCTGCAGACCCTGCTCAATCTGCAGCAGGGCATGCATGGCACGTGGATTTTCCATGGATGCCTGAAGGTGCAGCAGCAGTGGCAGTTGCCAGCGCATTTCGTCCTGTAGCTGTGGGGCCTGATTCATGCTGTTTGGCCTCAGAGATCTTGGATAAGCTGGTGGTGGCAGCCAGACATGCTCAGGGATTCCAGCAGTAGCTGCTGTGGGCAAAGGTGGGGAAGGAACGAGTGGGGTCCTATTGGCAGCAGGCCCCAGCCCGGAGACAAGATCAGGCATGTGGGTGCTATGGCCAGTGGGACCATTCCCTGCACCTTCTTGACCTCCATCTCTTCTAGCACTGCTCTCCGTGGGATACCTCAGGAAGGCTGGGCAGGAGGGCTTTCCCTTGATTGCAACTGACTCCTTGGCGAGAGCCTGGCCTGACTCAGGTTCCTGGGATGAGGGTGAAGCTGGAGGAACTTGGTTTCCTGGTGGTGGAGGTGATTGTTCTTGGCTTGGACTGAGGGTAGATGCCATCCCCTGTAGATAGGTTCCCAGGGACTGGGGGGTCTCATGCAATTGTTGGAGATAGTCATAGAGCCCTATATTCCCTAGAATATTGGGAACCCTATTTCTAAGTTCAGATATATCCTGGTCCCCAGGCCTCCAGCCCCTCCTGACAGCTGAGCCTGCATATGTGGAAGTCCAGGGATTGGGGAGAGGGTCACAATTCTCCGTCCTTGAGGGTTGGCTGCTGCTGCTGGTAGCATTAGCAGTATTAGCGGTGGCAAAGGGATTGCCACCAAACTGTTCCTGGACTGCATTAAGCATGGGGTCCATAATATCTGTATACATGGTTCGGAGCACATTGTAGCCACCTGGGATGCTCTCCAGGTTGCTAAGTGCCCGGTCCTGGCTGCGCATCATCTCTTGCATCATGGCGGGGTTACGTAGAAACTCCAGTGTCTGCCGCATGATTTCAGGATTGTTG
This sequence comes from Redunca redunca, assembly GCA_006410935.1. NCBI lineage: Eukaryota > Metazoa > Chordata > Mammalia > Artiodactyla > Bovidae > Redunca > Redunca redunca. The sequence continues at coordinate 410,467 of SJYQ01005376.1, forward strand.
AGGATGTGCCCAATCTCAGGGTTGTGCTGGATCAGTTGCTGCATACGGGGATTGTCAAGAACCAACTGGCGCACCAGGCCTGTGTTGGACAGCAGACCCTGGATGAACGGGTCGTCAATGATCTGAGCCACAAATTCAGGCACAGATACGTGCTGCCATACCATTGAGCTTGGCTGGTCAGGGAAATCACCCGAGGTCAGGCCTAGCCGACTGAGGCCTGTGAGGACACCCAAGCTGAAGGTAGGTGGTCCATCCGCTGGGTAAATGGAGCTTGGCTGAGGAAGTGACCCAGGGCTCGGGGCTGGGGTAGGGACTGAAGCAGCTGGGCACTCGTTGCTGATGGTGCGACGCTGCATCTTGATGACCAGGTGGACGGTGAGGCCATCTCGGACCCCACACTGTGCCAGCGAGTCAGGGTCCTTGAGGATTTTGCCAGCAAAGATTAGGATCAGCTGATCAGGGTGGGCCTTAAAGCGCTGGGATATCTCTTCCTTCAGCTGCTGGATGGTGCAAGTGTCTGTAACTGAGAAATCCTCCTTGTCCTTGGGCGTCTTCACTGTCACCTTGATGAGGTGGGGATCCTGGACCAGCGCTGGGCTGCCCTGTGGCAGGGCCTCTCCACTTTTGGCCATAGTGGGCAGCAGGAGGCCCAGGTCTGTGGGGACACAGCTGGGGGGAGGGGGATGGGAGACCAAAATCATCCTTTTGGGCAGTGGTGATAGGAAAGGTGAGCAAGGGGAGGATTTGGGGTCTCAGGGTGGGGGAACTAGAGAGTCCACATAGAAGGGGCTCTGAGGGCATGGGATAGGATGCCTTAGGAGGATTTGGGGTTGGAGAGATGGTGATGATCATGTGCGGGAAATCTGAGGCCCTAGGAAAGAGGTTGATTGTTGATGAATGAAGGGCAAGGGCAGCCTGAAGGACTTGGTTTGGGGAATACATACCAATCAGCCGTGGCCCCGTCCTTCCTCTTAAATAGGACTCCAAACTGCCCTCATCTTGCTGAACAGCCACCCCTGAAGCCTTCTACACCAGAACCCACTCCACCAGGTCACCTCTGTGACCTCAGCACTGACATCATGGCCTCATACAATGGATTCTTGAGACTTCTCCAGGGTACTTGGGATTCTTGGGGGCTTCATCTCCCCCCATCCTTCAACTCTTCTACTTCCTTTATCTCAATTGCCTTCTTCATAATGAGGGTTCTGGGCTGACCCTTCCTTCTCAAGCCAAGTGTTCTGTTTTCACACAACCTGGTAGGTGGTATGTGGATATTCAGACAGGGGTTGGACAATTAAGAAAGGCTTCTTGAACCCTTATGTCCCCACGAAGACCCTAATTCAGCTACTTGCTAGTTGAGCCTCTTCTTGGCATTGTTATGTTCCTATGTCCTCTCTGACTCAACATTAGCCATGATATATCAATCAACATATGGACTTTCTGATGAGTAGGGTGTAGAGTATGAAAGAGAGATTCAAGATGAAATAAACTTTTATTTTACCTTTTTTTTCCCTATTATTATTATCCCCCAGAAAAATTCAAAGAATGGATTGGCTATTTGTTAAGGCAAAAAGACCAGGAAATAAGGTTGTTAAATAGAAAATTAAGTTCAGTCTATTTCATATCCAAATGAAAATGTTAAGACAGTAGTTCTACATTGTGAGGCTGACTTCATCAGCATCAACAGAGTATGTGGAGTGGTGTGTGTGTATATATAGTAAAAGGACAGAGGTAAAAAGACTGAATTATGGACAGTATGATATTTAGAAGTCTGAAAGATTGGATGAATTCAGCAAAGGAAATTGAGAAGAAATAAAACATTAAGTCAGCAAAGGAACCTAGAGAGAGAAAGAAGTCAAAGGACAAAGTTTCAAAAAAAGAGAAAATAAACAAATATGTCAAATGATTCTGGTAGCTAAGTAAGTGAGGACTGAGAATTGGCTACTGCATTTGAACAAGAGAGACCAGTTAGACTGAGGGCCACGATAGACTAAGTCTGGAAGAGTGGTGAGGCCAGAAAACCTGATTGGAGTGGGTTTAAAAGTAAATGGATTGGAAAGGAAGTGGATCCAATAAGAGTAAATGAGAAAAGGCTGATGGCTGCACAGAAATGGGGAATAAATCTTTTTTGGTTTCTTTTTGTTTTATTAAGATGAGACAATTATAATATACTTTTATTCTAATGGAAACAATCCTATGAGGAAGAGCACAGTGATGCAGGAGAAAGAGAAAACAGTTGCAAGAGCAAATTGTTGAGAAGATAGAGGGATTGGAATCAAATGCCCAAGTGAAAAGCTTGATTTAGGATCATGGACAGTTTATTCATTAAAACAGGATGCAAGGTTGAGTATACAGGTATAGATGCAAGATAGTTGGTTGAATTAGTGGCAGACAAAGGTGAAAGTCACTTTTGATCACTTTTGTCTTCTTGTTGGAATAAGGAAAATATCATCTGAGACTGAGAATAGATATTAAAAGGCTATTGAAAGTTTTAGGAGAGCATAAAAGTATGAAATAATCATCTCAAAAATTATGGCTAGAGTATTGAATCTCCAAGTGTGATCCTTAGATCAGTATCATCAGCATCACCTGGAAATTGTCTGCTATGCAGAATTTGGGGCCTTCCTGTAGATCCAAAGAATTGGAAACCCTTGGAATGAAGCTCAAAAATCTGGGGGTTTTAACACACCCTCCAGGTGATTTATGATGCAAATTCTAGATAAAAAGCATTAAAATAAGAAAATGTATTAGGCATACAAACAGACCAACTAAAGCCTTGGTAATAAATTTAAATAAGACTAGTCAGCACTGTTATATGATTTTCTGTGCCTACACAGAGATTAGGCAGGGTTGGATATAACTGTTATAACCATTGTGAGTTTGCTGCTGCTGCTAAGTCACTTCAGTTGTGTCCGACTCTGTGCGACCCCATAGAGAGCAGCCCACCAGGCTCCTCCATCCCTGGGATTCTCCAGGCAAGAATACTGGAGTGGGTCACCATTGCCTTCTCCTGAGTTTGCTAGATGGGTATTATATCAGAATAATTATGATAGATTGAGTAGTGTTGAAGCTAGAAAACTATGTTTGGGAACCTAAAGTAGGTACATGGAGAACATGTACCCCACTTCTAAGTCCACAGAGAATGAAAGAAACAGTCATCACTGCTGGAGAAGCAGTCTTCTCAGTGAACACCCAGATATTAGTCACAGCAAAAAGGTGAGGGAACATTGAGAGATAAGGTTGTAGGTATGAGTTTCACTGTTGCTAAACTGCATCCTAAAAGGTAGGATGGGAAAAACCAAGTGAGTGGAAACTGAGTCACGTGAGGGAATTTCAGAGCATATTGAGAGAATCAGGAAGATAACCTGGAGAATTTGGGCTCCTTATGTAAACTGAGGATAAAAGATTTAGTTGGATTAATAGAGATATCTTAATGGGGAGGTGAAAAATCTGTTTCTAGCTATAATTTTCTTTCTTGAGGGGGCTTCCCTGTGGCTCAAATGGTAAAGAATCTGCCTGCAATGCAGGAGACCCGGGTTTGATCTCTGGGAGAAGGAACGGCAATCTGCTCCAGTATTCTCAGTTAGATTGGAATTAGTCCTGCATTCCTCCAACTCTGAGTCTTTGTCACTCAGTTGTGTCTGACTCTTTGTGACCCTTTGGACTATAGTCCACCAGGTTCCTCTGTCCAGAGGATTTTTCAAGCAAGGATACTGGAGTGGGTTGCCATTTCCTTCTCCAGGGGATCTTCCCAACCCAGGGATCGAAACTGTATCTCCTGTGTCTCTTCCACTGCAGGTAGCTTCCTTACCCACTGAGTCAGATTTCCCTGGTGGCCCAGATAGTTAAAGAATCCTCCTGCAATGATGGACACCCTGGGTCAGGAAGACCCCCTGGAGAAGGGAATGGCTACCCACTCCAGTATTCTTTCCTGGAGAATTCTATGAAAAGAGGAGCCTGCCCAGCTACAGTCCATGGGTCACAAAGAGTCGGACACGACTAAGTGACTATCATTTCATTTCATTTCTTTGACCTGTTTCTTTTTGATAGGTCATGGTGGTGGAGTGGGACCTTTGGCAGCAGATTTACTGAAGCACTAGGAGCTTAATGGAGCTTCCTTTACTCTTGCTGATGGTCACATCAGGTCTGAAAGATGGGTGACCTGTGAGGACCACACAAATCTGAATATCCCTCACCTCCTCCACTGCTCCTGCCCTAGTCCCAGAAACCACTGTCTCTCACATGCTAGAACGAGCGTTCCTGCTTCCAGCTTTCTCTTCTACAATAGTATTCCCCTCTCAGCAGCCTGACTGACATATTGAACTACTCTATTGCTTTGCTAAAATCTAGCAATGATTTTGTTTTGTATTCATAGTAAAACCCAAAGTGATCACCAGATCTACAAAGCTCTTCAGGATTTCTAATAATTCTCTTTTCCCCCTCATTCTTTAGTTCACTCCTCTCCAGCTACACTGTCCCTTGTTATTCTTCAAACACAACAAGAGTACTCTTATCTCACAGCTCTTCCTCTTATGCAGCCTCCTCTGCCTGGAGCAATGCCTGGAATTGTATGTTTTGCTCTCCCAAGTCCATGTGATTTCTGCTCAACTGTCTCCTTTCAGAGAGGCCTTCCTTGATGATCCCCCCATTTAGAACAGCTTATCCACTGCATTTTTTTATAGCACTTATAAACACCTCATGTAGCTATACATTCAGCTGAATTTCTTAGAGTAGGAAATGGCAACCCACTCCAGTATTCTTACCTTGAGAATTCCATGGACAGAGGAGCCTGGCAAGTTGTAGTCCATGAGGTTGCAAAGAGTTGGACACCACTGAACACACATACATGTAATTCCCTCTTTTCGTATGAGTATGTTATGACTGTCTTCCCTACATGTGGGTCTATTTTGGTCTTTAAGCATTTGTGTGCAGTTGTCTATACACATTATTATGTGTACTGTGTGGTGACTTTATATGCCTATATATGTGAATCTGTGGCTGTTAGCCATGTGTGCATATGTGTTTGAGGTTATATGTGCATGTTCTTGGATATGTGAGAATGCCATGGTGTCTGTACATGTAATTCTGTGGGTGCAAATATGCTTTTCTATTTTAATATATGCATGTGGTTGTGTGTGTGTGTGAGCTCATGCATGTACGGTACATGAGGTAGGGTTATTACACATTGACAGTTGACTTTTTTGTAAAAAAAAAAAAAAAGGCCAAACTTCAGATGGGGTCAAGTTGATGTAGCCATTTTATTGACAGATCTCTCAGCTATGGCCAATGGTCTATTATTCAGTAAAGAAAGTACTGCTTGGTTTTTCCCATTCTAGGACTTCTCCTAACCAGAAGCACCAGAAAAGATGAAGGCAGATGAGGTAGTCAAATGGGTTGGCAGGCAGGTAGCAAAGCAAATAGGTATGCCGAGTGGTTAGGATCCCTGGGATCTCCTGAGCTTCTGGATGGCAGCGCTGGTGTCTCCCTTGGTGGCAATGAGGGCCTGCAGATTGGCGTGATGGTTTGCAAATCCCATGGCCTGGAGATATTCCATTTGCTTGCTGAAACGAGTCTCAGGGGCTTGTAGAGGGTGGGAAGGGTCTCCGGCTAGAGACTCTAGCCTCTGTAGGATTGTTCCCGATTTGGGACAGGACTCAGGTCCTTTAGGCTCAGCCATATTGGACACATCCCAGGTCCAGGGCACTGTGTCAGGGTAGCTGCAGCTGGGTGCAGGAAGCCAGCCCAGGCCCCATAGGTAGGAAGCAACCCAGGGTAGAAGAACAGGAGCCTCAGTGGCCAACAGCTGCAGGCTCTGCTCAATCTGCAGTATTGCTTGTGATGCTTTAGGGTTGGCTAGAGCTATAAGTATATCGGGAAACTGAGTCTGCTGCAGAAATGCAGGCAGTTGCTGCCTCCACTGTTCACTCAGCTGGGGCACACTCATGAACAACATCATCTGGGCTGCCAGGGAAGGGTTGTTCAAAAGCAGTTGCATCATGTTTCCTGTGACCTGGGAGCTGGTCTGCTCATTTGACTGCTGGAGATCATCTAGTTTCTGGTTAGAGCTATCTAGAGAAATGGTGGCATCTTTGTCTTCTGCCTGGGGCAGCTGGTTGAGCTCTCTGCTAGGTAAGGCTGCTATCCCAATTGGCTGCTCCACTGCATAAGCGTGACTCTGACCATTAGTGGAGTTAGAAGTACTGGCCCTGGAAGTATGATTTGCCATGTTGGGGGTAGAATTGGCTGAAGTGATTGAAGATGCAGCTCGAGAACTAGCATAGATAACTTGGGCTGAAGGGGGCTGTGGGAGATGTTCCTGTTGTTCCTGGGATGGTGGTGGTGACGGGAATGAAAACTGTACTTGCTCTGGCACTTGTCCTCCCAGGAGAGCTGTGAAAATGTTGCCCCCAAATGGATCTTGTGTGTTGTTGAGCATCTGATCATTGAAATCAGCAGAACGCTGACCTGAGGCATTGTCCCATCCTGGGACAGTCTCTAAGCCTACATATGACTGTGAGTTCAGTGGACTCTCAAGATTCTGTGCAGGTTGCTGGATCTTCATTATCTCTTGAATCACTTCCAGGTTCCTGGCCAACTCCAGAGTCTGCCACAGGATCTCAGAATTGTCAAGGATGTGTGAGACCTCTGAGTTCTGCTGTGTCGATTGCTGCGTGTCTAGGTGTTCTGAGATGAACTGTCTCATGAAGTCTGTGTTGGACAGGAGTTGCTGGATGCTGGGATTCTCCAGTATCTGTGCTACGTGCTCTGGACTACCCACTTTCAAGTCCTGGGTATGCACCTTGGGCACATCCTCTGAGAGAGCTGACTCCACTGGGGTGTAACCCACACCAGCAGATTGGTATACCCCACTGGTGTTTCCTTTGGTGTTTTTGTCCTGTTGGCAGGGATGGGCTAGGGATCTGGAGCCATTTTTGGACTTGATGACCACGTGGATGGTGTGACCGTCCAGGATGCCCCTCTGGCTCAGCACGTCATGGTCTCTGAGAAGGCGGCCCATGAAGACAAGCACTAGTTGGTCCATTTGGCATTTAAAGTGAGCCGATAGCTTCTCCTTGAACTGCCTCACCGAGGTATCACTGGCTATCACAAAGTCTTCCTGCTTGCCTGGTGTCTTCACTATCACTCTAGTGACACCCGGAGAGATCTTCTTCTCTGCAGGCAGCCCTGAATGATGCCCACACTGGGCCATCCTGGGTGTTTGAGCGATGACATGCGGCATGGATCTTAGTGGGTGGGCAGATGGGGAGCAGGTGGAAGCAGGGGCAGAGGGGTGAGGGCGGGCAAATACTTCCTCTGGCCTCTGTTTCAGGCGTTGCTTTCTCAGGCCACAGGCTGGTTTCCTTGTTGCCCCAAAGGGGATGAGTGACAAGACTGGGGCCAGGTATTTTGTGATGTTGAACCCCCACCCCAGTTCTCCAGATATGGCCCAGCTGAGGCCTGTTGTGGCTACTAATTCATTCTTGATATAAAGTAGGCTAAGTGGAGATGACTCCTGCCAGGGCCACCCCTCCCCCAGCCCCACCCACCAAAAGCACAGCTCTTGAGAAAAGGGATATTGTGATGTCAACCCAAGCCTCACAGTCTCTAGCTGAACTAGTTGGGAAAGGAAACCTATTTGGGGAGTCTGGGTCTTCATAATAAAAGAAAATAAGACACTTTCACAGGAAATGGAGGGCAAAGTTCTCAGAATACTATTAAAAGCATGGACTGCTTAGTCGTGGTCACTCAGTCCTGTCCGATTCTTTGCAACCTCGTAGACTGTAGGCTTCTGTGCCCACGCAATTCTCCAGGCAAGAATACTGGAGTGGTGTGCCATTTCCTTCTCCAACAGACTGCTTACGTAGTCCATATGTTTCTCTGTGGTGCTGTGTGTGAGTCCCTTGTTGGGATATCAGGCTTGTGAATGAAAAGCTGCTGCTACTGCTGCTGCTAAGTCGCTTCAGTCGTGTCCAACTCTGTGCGACCCCATAGAGGGCAGCCCGCCAGGCTCCCCCATCCCTGGGATTCTCCAGGCAAGAACACTGGAGTGGGTTGCCATTTCCTTCTCCAACGCATGAAAGTGAAAAGTGAAAGTGAAGTCACTCAGTCCTGTCTGACTCTTAGCGACCCCGTGGACTGCAGCCCAACAGGCTCCTCCATCCATGGGATTTTCCAGGCAAGAGTACTGGAGTGGGGTGCCATTGCCTTCTCCATGAAAAGCTGGGTCTATTAAAATCATAGGTAAAACCACATACCTGTAGGTAAGAAAGAAATATCTTCCACAAGAAGGAGTTTATTCCTTTTTTAGGGATCTGGAAAAGTGAAGCCTTAGAAAGGAAAGGTGGCACTAGTGGGAAAGAACCTGCCTGCCAATGAAGGAGATGTAAGAGATGCAAGTTTGATTTCTGGGTTGGGAAGATTCCCTGGAGCAGGGCATGGCAACCCACTTCAGTATTCTTGCCTGGAGAATCTCATGGATAGAGGAGCCTGGTCCATGGAGTTGCAAAGAGTTGGACATGACTGAAGCGACTTAGCACATAGAAAGGAAAATGGAGCAAGACAAAAGCTTCTTAAGTGAAAGAGAAGGCTTGTTTTTCTCTGGGTCAAGATTCTGGGATTGTAGACTTAACTGAGAGTGTCCCCATGCAGTGGGAAAAGATTTCCTCTATCCTAGAATCAGGAGTAGGGCTAAACAGGGAAAATCCTCCTAGAGGCACAACAAACTGAAGGTGAATGAATCCTTCCTTGCTAAGTATTTTTATTTGCTTATCACTTGTTCTTTTCTACACAGTGCTACAGCAGAACTTTTAAAATAATTTCTTGCAATGTCCTAGCCCAGTCCTGAGTTGCATACCTTTGTGTTGAAGCATTAAGGGGGAAATTTGTCTGTAAATCAAGAGGTGAGCATAGAGTTGACTTAGCAGTGAAATTCCTAATAGGGCAGGATTAGGCATCTAAAAGCCAACATCTTTTATTTTTTATTTGGCTAGCAGGTGAATTTTCTGTTAAAGGACATATTAAAACATTTTTACGTTTATTGATATTTGGGTATGGATGGAAATATTGTATATGTAACAGTCGGAATGCATGTCTGATTTGGATACAATATTTGTAAATGTATGTATATGTGAAAGTGTAAACATAAGACAGTGTGTGTGAAGTATTCTGGTATCCTCTGTGTGATTGAGAAGACTTTAGGGTCTGAAATCTTGAACATTCCATGTACCTGCATGGACAGAAAGTACATCATATCATCATCAGATACATACATCAGATAAGTACAAGCAGATAGTCTTGGCCTGAGCAAAGAAACTAATGACAGTCTGCCAGCAGACTTTCTGCTATCATATCAAATGATTCCTTATATAGAAGGTCTGGACCTTTAGCCCCATCCATGTCAGAGTTCTTCATGTCTCAGCCTTCCATTGCTTAATTCCTAGAACAGGATTCAGGTCTAAGGCCCTCTCTCAACTGCATTCAAAGTGAAATTGACCAGATCAGTGAAGCATTAATCTTCACGCAAAGATACTGCCTCTTTTCTCCCCAGGTACAGCATAGGAGGTTGGGGATAAGATAAGAAACTTCCGCGTCTCACTTTAATGATCAATTCCCTTGTATCTTCAGCACTGGAGCCAGAGGATCTCAGCCTCAGGCACAGAGAATTCTAAACCTAGCTCAACAGACTCCTACAGCTGGAAGAGTTGGAATCACAGTTTTCAAAACACAGATGAGATTTTTTTTTAAACTATGAATCCAGCTCCTACACTAGGTTTCTGATAAAGAGGGGGTAACATTGCCCAGCTAATGTTTCATTTCCCAATAAAACTTCAATCAGATCGCTATTAAAGACAACTTTAATGTACAGATTGAGATATTTATTGTCAAGAACTAACTAGATATAATCAATAATCCCAATCATTAGAGCTGATGGCTATTTTGAGGAATGGTCCACCTGGAGGGTGAGGAAAAGGCCACACTTCTATAAATCCTCTGCCTTGAGGTCTCAGGGTCTAGAGGGTTTTTTCAGTTTAACAGCTTTGGGAGGTTCCCAAGCCCTAAAGGGCCTTTTGGGTAGTGGTCTTGGTAACCTTCAGTTCCAGGAAGCCAAGAAGCATAAATAATCAGGAAACCATCACTGTAGACATAGAACCTATGATCAGAAGGTTAGTAATTAATGCCTTATGGTGTTTCCAGCATCTGATCCAGCATGATGCTGAGACGGCACTCCCAGTGGTATCAAAAGCATAAAAACTCTCCTCTTGGCCAATGCTCAGGGGGCGTAAGGCATATAGTGCCCTGCAGGCCATGCACGTCCCTGACACGGCTGGCTTGCACTGGCTGGTGTGCCAGGTTTCCTCTACCTGTAGAGTGCTGGCATTGAAATGACTCACACCAGGTAACCCTTGGCCACCTGAGTGGCACAGGGCACCCACAGCCCCTATCATCACTAGCAAAATATAAATCCTTCCAGGGCACACCAGCGTGGGAGCAGCAGTTGTTGCAGGCGGCACTGGATAGCAGACATGGCAGCACCAGGGTGTTAGAAGAAAGGTCCACCTTGGCCATGGCAGCTGTGCCATCTTAGTTAAAGCACATGAAGTTCTTGTAAAGTATTGCCACCGCCATCGCCATAGCCCATTTTCCTCTCCTCAGAGTTCTGCAGCAGTACCAGATCTTCACAGGATTTGTATAGCCAGTGGTAGTCAAAGTAGCTAGGCCAAGCCTCACACCAAGATCATCAGGATTAAAAAAAGTTAAAAAAAAAAAAGTGAGAGAGAGAAGCCTGGGACTTCCCTGGTGGTCCAGTGGTTAAGAATCTGCCTTTTAACGCAGGGGACATGGGTTTGATCCCTGGTCAGGGAACTATGATTCCACATGGCCCGAGGCAGCTAAGCCTGTGCACCACAACTTCTGAGCACAAGCGCCACAACGAAAGATCCCAAATAAGACTTGATGCAACCAAATAAATAAATAAATAAAATACTAAAAAGACCAAGTGAGTTTCCTAACAGTCGGGGCTTTGGGAGTCAACCAGAATTGACTTGTAATCTCTCTTCTTTTACTTATAATATATTATGACAACACATATCTGTAAAAAAAAAAAAAAATGTGGTAACAGTAATAATATTAAAATCAACTGCAATGATGCCCAGTGGGCACTATACATGCATTATCTCATTTAATTATAGTAAAAGCACTGTAAGGAAAGTTTAAAGAGCCCTGGGTATAGAAGAATTTGTTCTTGAGATAAGACCAGGCTGGGGATACAACTGCTTTGGATTATGATGGGATTAGAAATTCTAGACAGTGGGTTTATGAAGGAAGCTTGAGGCAGTTTGCACCATCCTTAACCCATGAAAAGATCATTAGGAGGTGACCTGTCAGGTCTTGGCTAAGATTATCCAGGGGCATGCTTAAAAAAGAGGAAGCTGAGCTGGGGCCACAAAGAAACCTGCATTTAGGGTACAGTAGGGTTCCTTTGGAATAAATCTGGTTGCAGAAGAGAAATTATCCTGGACTCACCTGGCATATAGCGCCCTGCAGGCCACGCACGTCCCTGACATGGCTGGCTTACACTGGCTGGTGTGAAAGGTTTCCTCTACCTGTAGAAGGTAGAGGGGCCCTCTACCTGCAGAGGGGCCCACCCAATAGAGGGAAGTTTGGGCTGCGTGTCAAGTCTTGGCCCCAGGCACTTGTCTTATACAAGAAGTCTCTCCAGTTAAGCTGTACCACGAGGGGTTTGACAGACTTCCCTCATAGCTCAGTTGGTAAAGAATATGCCTGCAATGCAGGAGACCTGGGTTCAATTCCTGGGTTGGGAAGATCCCCGTGAGAAGGAAATGGCAACCCACTCCAGTATTCTTGCCTGGAGAATCCCTTGGGCAGAGGAGCCTGGCAGATTAAGGTCCAGGGGGTCACAAGAGTCAGATACAACTTAGTGACTAAACCACCACCACAAGGGGCTTGCTGGCTTTCTGGAGGCCTCTGTGGGCACAGGAACCTAGAGAAGAGTTCAGGTAAGGTATGAGCTAGGTGTACTACGTTCAAGAGTACATCTGTCTCAGTCTGCATCCTTTTGAGACATACCAACAAGGAAATAAAAGCTTTATTCTCCATCAGGATCTTTACTGCCCACCTTTCTTCAGTCCCCTCAGTACACCATAATGAACCCTACATCCCCAATTCTGCCCTTGGGGAGAGGAGACCGTGGGAAATTCCGTCTGAGGCCTCACTAGGGTGCAGGGGTGAACCAAGGTGTCTGGGGATCTTTTCTTGTTCCTTCTCACTGTCACACTCCCGTAGCTGCTTCTCAAGGACATCCACGTCTTGGGGGACAGCATGAAAGCTGCACTGGTCAGAGTCAGCCAGAAGCCTGAGTGTGAGCGTGGCATTAGCTACCTATGGAAATGCAAAGCCAGGGAGGTGGGTCACAGAGTGTTACTCAGAACTGCTCAGTTTCCCTTATTTCTCAGCTCCAGGATTTTCTTCCCCAGAAAGAGGTTTTGGAAATTGTCAGATTCTTGAGATTAGATAAAACAGAAAGCTGTAGAGGCAACAAACATTTATTCATCCATCCACATATTTGACTCTCCAGTTGATAGAGGAGGTCTCTAGTCCCACCTTCTTCTCCCCTGACTTTAAGCTGGATCACCAACTCCTGGGCTCCCTCCAGCTCCAGGCACAGCAGAGTGAAAGCTGGAGTCTCACAGCAGGCAGGAAAGGCAGCAGGATTCCTGGGTTCTAGGATGTGGTTCATCTCCAAGACTTGGTTACTCTGATCTTCAGTGGCGAATGCATGCTCACTGACCTGGACATGGGGGGATGAACACTGCGGCTCTTCCTCTTCCTTCTGGTGCCACACAGTCTACAAAACACCCTCTTATCTGCCACCTAATTTGCTCCCATCTCATAGCTGAGGACACTCATATTCTTTTCACTAGGGAAAAAAAAAAAAGCTCTTGCTCCTGCACCACCCACATTCTCTCTTCTTTTATCTGGTTATAGCCCCACTCTCTTAATTAGTGCACTTACTCATAGCTTGCAATCTGATCTTATTTCAGCAGCCTGTCCCAGAAGGTCCACAAGTAACCATTACAGAAAGCAACTGCCCATATCACACTGCTGATGCAATATTTTTATTCATTCATCCTCAAAGCATCAATTCCAAGCTCACTGGCCTGGCTCACAAGTCTCTCAACATATTGCCCCTATTTTAACTTTTCGGATCAAACTTTCCTGTCTCCCAGGTCTCTTGCATTACAGGTAGATTCTTTACCGTCTGAGCCACCTGGGAAGCCCCTCCTTTGTACTGGCCCTTCCATTTCCAAGCCTCCTCTTATTCTATATGCTTTTTCCATTTCCCAGTGGATTCTAGCCATTAATTTATTCATTAACATAGAAAGTACTTCTTACATAAGTGTTTCTATAAAATATGACTAGTGAGGATCCCAAAACAGTACTCAGGATCCATCCTCAGCTCTTCCTCTATCATCCAGGCTCATACCCATGCTGGGTCCAGGAGAGGCTGTGCTTGTATAACTTACAGTTTGGCTGCCCCAGCTAGAGGCTCCAGCGCTCACCTTGGACAGCTGCTGCTCATACATGCCCATAAGCTTCTGGGCTGTACTTTGTAGCTGCTCCAGCTGCTGCAGGGGGATGAGGTAGTTCGGCAGGTAAACCACACCGTGGCATAAGCCATCCTCATCCACACAGACTGGTATACTACTCAGCCACTGTAAAACATGGCCATTAGTACGTTAAACATAAAAAAGTGGGAGAGAAGGCTGACCCTGCTCTGAAGTGCCTGAGACCATAGGAAATTGCTCTTGACTATCCAGGCATCCTTCTGCCATGGGTCTGAGAGATCCTTGGCTTGATTTATTGGAATTAAAGTGAAGCTCCCTTCCAGCTTATTGGTAGGGCCACCCTCACCCTACTTCATGTACTGGCTGGATCTTCACATAATGGAATCAGACTTTTTCCTGATGCTCTGTAGTTGAGTGGAAGACTGATCTAAAGAAAAGTTTTAAGGGACCAGTATGAGAGAGTCAATTCCTAGACAGGTTGATAAGAAGTCCGGGGTCCCCAAGGTGGAGAAAGGGGTCTGGGGCTCTTGAGGAGGAGATAGGGGTCTGGAGTTCTCAAGGAGGAGAAAGAGACAAATAAGTCCAGAGCTGATAATTGCACAACAAACAACTCCTCTTGCTCAAGAATATGTTTTCCCTTAAACTCTGTACCAAGGATTATATGACAACAATGTATCCTGCTTGAGGACATTTTTTTCCTTCTTTAGAACCTTCTGAATAATCCTGTCATCTTAAAGTGTATGTTGTGTGAGGGGCTCTGGTAAGATCTTTCTATTGTTAGTTCTAATCCCATTATCTTAAAATGTATATTGTGGGAGTGGATCTCATAAAACCTTTAAAACCTTGAGCCATTCTTTTTATTTATTGTAATAACCAATTTAAAAAGTATCTAGCTGCTTTGCTAAGACTAGCAAGGGGGGCACTCTCCGGCCCCCTTTTTATGTCTGTGTCAGAAGCTTTCTCTGTCTCTTTTCATACTGTAATAAAACTCTGCTACACAAGAGCTCTTGAGTGACCAAGTCTGGTCCCTGGTCCTAAAGCTATATCTTCAAAGATCATGAATCTGACACCATTCACCGAAAGTGATCTCTAGTGTAATGGCTTCAGCAATCCCATTATAGAGTTTTAGTACATTCCCACAACTTCACTTTGTCTTGAAGATGGCAGGAGTTCTCTATTGTCAAAGAAGGAAAGTGAATATTAACAGCACCATGGGGCACCAGGGTCTGGGAAACACTTAGAATTCATAATAAAGTGACAAGGTATGACTTGTAATTGACATTTTATAGCTGAATGAACTGAGGTGCTGAGAATCTAAAAAACAACTTTACTAAAACACATGATTAGTAGGTGACCAGACGACAAGTGCCCCCAGGTCTAGCCCTGTACTTTCACTGCTGAGGAGCAGAGCTCCGAGCTCTGTTAAGGGAGGGGTGTGATGTAGCAGACGTGGTGAGCGTGGGAGGCAGCTCTCTTGCCTCAGCAGGATAGGGAGAGAGGAGAATTTTCTAGTGATGAGAGATGCGTATCTAGAGGTCTTCTCTCCTTGCCTATAATCTCAGAGTCCAAACCCACTGACTCCAGAGCCTGTTAACTGGGTTCTACATCTGGCTCCATGACACTGTGTGAATCACTTTGTTTCTCTGTGCTCCAGTGTCCTTGTGTGTAAATGAGGATGATTACTTTTAAGAATTATAAATGTATGTAAAGACTATGTTTGTTGAACTATCATATGACCCAGCAGTTTCACTACTGAGCATATACCCTGAGAAAACCATAACTCCAAAAGACACATTCACTCCAATGTTCACTGCAGCACTATTTGCAATAGCCAGGACATGGAATCACCCTAAATGTCCACTGACAGATGAATGGACAAAGAAGGTGTGGTACATATATACAATCAATACTACTCAGCCACAAAAAGGAACAAACTTGTGCCATTTGCAGAGACATGGATGGACCTAGAGACTGTCATACAGAATGAAGTAAGTCAGAAAGAGGAAAACAAATATCATATATCGACACATCAGTTCAGTTCAGTTTAGTCGCTCAGTTATGTCCGACTCTTTGCGACCCCATGAAGCGCAGCACACCAGGCCTCCCTGTCCGTCACCAACTCTCGGAGTTCACTCAAACTCATGTCCATTGAGTCGGTGATGCCATCCAGCCATCTCATCCTCTGTCGTCTCCTTCTCCTCCTGCTCCCAACCCCTCCCAGCATCAGAGTCTTTTCCAATGAGTCAACTCTTCTCATGAGGTGGCCAAAGTACTGGAGTTTCAGCCTTAGCATCATTCCTTCCAAAGAACACCCAGGACTGATCTCCTTTAGAATGGAGGTTGAATTTCCTTGCAGTCCAAGGGACTCTCAGGAGTCTTCTCCAACACCACAGTTCGAAAGCATCAGTTCTTCAGTGCTCAGCTTTCTTCACAGTCCAACTCTCACATCCATACATGACTACTGGAAAAACCATAGCCTTGACTAGACAGACCTTGGTTGGCAAAGTAATGTCTGTGCTTTTCAATGTGCTATCTAGGTTGGTCATAACTTTCCTTACAAGGAGTAAGCGTCTTTTAATTTCATGGCTGCAATCACCATCTGCAGTGATTTGGGAGCCCCCAAAAATAAAGTCTGACACTATTTCCACTGTTTCCCCATCTATTTCCCATGAAGTGATGGGAGCAGATGCCATGATCTTCATTTTCTGAATGCTGAGCTTTAAGCCAACTTTTTCACTCTCCTCTTTCACTTTCATGAAGAGGCTTTTTAGCTCCTCTTCACTTTCTGTCATAAGGGTGGTGTCATCTGCATATCTGAGGTGATTGATACTTCTCCTGGCAATCTTGACTCCAGCTTGTGCTTCTTCCAGCTCAGCGTTTCTCATGATGTACTCTGCATAGAAGTTAAATAAACAGGGTAACAATACACAGCCTTGATGTACTATATGGAATTTAGAAGAATGGTACAGATGAACCTATTTCCAGGGCAAAAATAGAGACATAGACATGTGGAGACAATGTGGAAAGGGGAGGGTGGGATGAATTAAGAGATTGGGATTGAGTAAATACACTACCATGTGTGAGATAGATAGCTAGTGGGAACCTGATACATGGCCCAGAGAGCTCAGCTCTGTGCTCTGTGATGATCTAGAAGGGTGGGATGGGGAGGGGGGCATCTAAGATGGAGAGCATACATGTATACATACAGCTGACTCACTTTGTTGTACAGCAGAAACTAACACAGCAGTGTAAAGCAAGTATACTCCAATTTTAAAAAGACTGGAATCATTTATGTTATTTATTATAATTCCCTATAGTCATCTCTCCAGTCCCACTTTGAAGCTAGATAGACCAGCACTAGATGGAAGACTCCTTCCCAAATTGTTGGTTAGGCCTGTGTTGCCAGCTGGAGCTTCCTTACAGAACCTTTAAAAATTAACATGTGTGGCCACTGCTCTCTGGATAGTCACACCCAAAGCTTCTACGGCCCTGGTAGTTAATCTGGCTATGTCTTCAGCTTATAACCGTAGCCCAGTAGCTTGGCTTTTTCAGATAATGAAGCAGAGGTTACATAGCCTACAATAGCCCAGGGAGTCTCCTTTATGTCCAGCATCCTGAGCTCAGGGAAGGGGTGGCAGACCTCTGCAAAAGACAGGGCCTCAGAAAATGGCAGGGGTACAAAGGAGAATCCTTCTCTCTGTCCCCTCCCTCCTTGTTTCCCTCTCTTACCCTATGCCCACCCAAACCAAAGGATAGTCAGAGCAGGCAGGGTATCTCATACCCCTTCCATATGTCCCTAGGTCTCTCCACCTTCACTTTCTCCCATAACCTGTAGCTTCCTGAAAAGGATTACAGCAATGCAGAAAGCAATCCCAAAGCACAGAGCCTTGTTTCTACTTGCTCATGACATTTCTCCCTTCCACCTATACCTGAGGCTGTCTTCCAGACACCTGGGGCAGCCACAGCATCATGGTCGGGAGGGCTGGGATAGGCTGCCTCTTGCACTAGCTGTAGAAGTGAAGTAAGACCTTGGAACATCCCTAGGCTCTATCTCTGGTCAGAGTAAACAGTCCCAGATGGAGGAGCCCAGGTTTGGGCATCTGAAGGCACTAAGAGTAAGTGAGGATGTGTGGAGGATCTGGGGGTACAGTGTGGAAGAAAAGGGCTGTGACAGCCAGACATGTGCCTCCAAAGATGGGGTGGGAGTGAGCTTCTCACTAAAAACATAGTCTTTCTCATCCATTCCAAGCTGAGATCTGACCAGTCCTGCTGGGCCCTCCTGCTCAAAAAGATTAAGGCAAACCTGAGACATATTGTGTGGACCTTGAGATGTGTTCTTTTCAGAGGAGATTATGGTCTTCCTATTGACTTCATTTACTTAGCCATGCAGTCCAGTGTTCTTGCCTGGAGAATCCCAGGGATGGAGGAGCCTGGTGGGCTGCCATCTATGGGGTCTCACAGAGTCAGACACGACTGAAGCGACTTAGCAGCAGCAGCACTCTTGGATGAGAGCCAAGCTGCATGTCTGGGAAGACTGCTTTAGCTTATGGAGGAACCACTTCCCTTTTTAAGGAAAGGATCCAAGAGCTTAGGTGAATGTATAACTCCAGAAAGACATGCCCAGAGTTCTGCTGGGAAATCTTCAGTGAGGGATCATACCCTCAAATCTCACTTACAGATTATCATCTTCTGGCTCTCTGACCAAGGCCAGGGATCCATCTCCCATCAATTCCCCTGGCTGGGCCTTGCTATAACCATGGGGTCCAGAGGGACCATAGAGATTAGGGAGATAAAAGAGGAATGAGCTGAAAGCCCTAAGTTGCATGGAGTGGGAAACCTATCCAGAATCAGTGTCTAGGTAGATGTTAATAGAGCTTTGGGGAGCAAGAAAAAGTGGAAGAAGAAATTGAGTGTGAAACAGGACAACTTGTGCCGCTGGGTCATCTCCCTATATTTAGTCAACTAAAGTTGATGTATGGTACTAGATAGAAAAGCAGGAGAAGCCTCTGAGTAAAGTTAGGAAACACCTTAGGGAGAGAGCCACAGTACTGTCCATTCCCTTCCGCTCCCAAAGACAATATCTCTCAAGGTTTAGATATGAATCACCCAGGTCAGAAACTGTCAGTTTCCAGAGCTGAGCTCTATTTTATTCCTATTGTGACATTTCCCCAGCTTCCCCTGTCTTCATCCCTTCAGCCAACACAGAGTTCCTGCTCAGTGTCACACCTTGTACACAGGCCCCATTCAGAGCCACCTTTCTTTCATTCATCTGGTTCTGGCTGGACAGAGTGATAGAAAAAGACAAGACCCTGAGGACCAGCCTGAGTCCTGGGCATCCCTGTCTGCCACAGTCCAGGCCCAGGGTGTGCCATGCATCTATGGAGATCATACAGAGTTAGAAAGAGGAGGATTGTCTTGGCAAGGTAGACTCAGGCAGGGAGAGGTCAGTTCAATGCGCACTCAGAACCACAGGCTCTCCCTTTATGGGAAGAGCGCTGGGGTGAGCATAGGGCCACCTAGTGGCAGATGATGGCGATGCCTTGGTTAGAGCAGGCCAGCCTGACCGAGGGAAAATGCTGCAGAAAACAGGGTGCTCATTTGATCCTGGGGGAGGCCCTCCCAGGGCCCACATCCCTCACTGGTCCTGCCCAGCAGAGCCAAAACAAGCGCCTGAGCCTCTGAGCGATCTGCTGGGTCCGCGCTCCGTAGACCACAGGGTTGAGGGCAGGGGGCACCACCACGTAGAGGTTAGCTAGGGGAATGTGGACGTGGCCGGGCACCGTGTGGCGGCCGAAACGGTGAGCAGGAAGGAAAAGAGGGAGGGTGTGCAGAAGAGGGTGATGACACTGGCGTGGGCCCCGCAGGTGCCCAGGGACTTGCGCTGGGCGCCGTGGGAGGGCAGGTGGCAGATCACGCAGAGGATGAGGGCGTGGGAAGCACCTGTGAGCCCCAGGTCCAGGACTGGAGAGAGCCGCGCGGTGGCCAGCCCGTCCCAGACATTGAGGCGCGTGTCGCCACAGGCCAATCGATTCACGCCCAGGTGCTCGCAGTAGGTGTGGGGCAGGGCCCGCTGCCCACAGTGAGGCAGTCTCTGGAGCAGGTCCACCGGGGGTGCCATGACACAGGCCCCACGGGTCACAGCAGCTGCAGGCATGATGCCTACCACGCGCTGAGTCCACAGCGCCCCATAGCGCAGAGGCTGGCCCGTGGCCATGTAGCAGTCCACAGCCATGGCCCACAGCACGGAGGACTCAGCAATGAAGGCCACGTGGGCAACAAAGAGCTGGGCTAGGCAGGCCTGGAAGGAGATCTCACCTGACAGGCCCCGCAGCACGGCCAGAGCTTTGGGTGCTGTGGATGGAGCCAGAACCAAGTCAGCTGCTGCCAGAAGCCCCAGTAACTGGTACATGGGTCTCTGAAGTGCCTATCAGCTGCCACCAGGCCCAGTAGAAGGGCGTTCCCCACCAGAGCTGCCAGGTACAGCAGGCACACAGGCACAGAAAGCCAGGCATGCAAGGCCTCCATTCCAGGTTCCCCCAGCAGGACAAAGGTCCCAGGCCCCGAGCTGAGCCAGGTCTGGTTGAGAGCAGGCAGTGTGGGACCCACCCCCACCTCCTGGTTCCACTTGGCTCTGTCACTGCAGAAACAAAAGAGATCTTTCCAAGGTAATTGCCAGGTCTACAGAGATTTTAGACAGGTGGAGGTGAGGATGGGGACTGAGGATGCTACAGCATGTGCTGAGAGCTATCTTTGTGTCAGGCACTGTTCTAGGGCTTTGGCATACACTGACCTACAAATTCCCTAATTGTCTGTGAGTTTGTCAATGTTCCCCTATGTGTGATGGATCAAGGAATTGGTTTCTGAGAAGCTAAAAAACTTACTCTGAGTCATACATTTGGTACATAAAGGAACTGGAATTTGAATCAAAACTCATCTGACTAAAGATGATGCTTTTCCAACAGTTTTCTCTGGATCAAATATCTCTTCATCAGCCCAGGCTCATGAAGATGTTGGAATATGCTTTTCCTGATCACCTGTCCCAGAAAAAGTCATTCTTGTTATCTAACCCTAATCCCTTTAATATTAACTGATGTTAAAGGGATTAAGCATCCACACTCTCCTCCACCCTGGGGGAGATATCAGTCAGAAGGAAGGAAATATGGAATGGCCATTTTCTACTCCATTCAGTGACAAGTGCTTAGATAAAACTCATCTTCCTAGATCCTTTTCCAGAGGACACTTAATTAGCTCAGACCCACTCTCCCAACATCACAATCCTCCCAGTCTGTCCAGTACTTTTCCCCAGCTGCCCAAGGCCTGTGGCATCCCTCCCGACACTCCCAGCTCTGATGTACCATAACTGTATATATCTGGCTCATGGAACTTAATTTCTTCTTTGACCAGGGCAGATATCCATCCCCTGATTCTGCTTTGTGGTTCTTCTTTCTTCTGTCCTTTGTCCAGGGGGACATCCTCTGGTTCTACAGAAACTCCGTCTGAGGAAGTTCTGGTCTCACTGAAGACACGGCAGAACATCAAGGTCGGGCTGCGGTGGAAGGGAACAGGATCAGATGCCACAAGGCAACCAGTAGTCACATTAAAATTGTGGAGGGAGGAGGATTTTACTTGCTTGGGCTTAAGTGGGTAAAGAACAGTCTGGAAGAAGGAGCCAAGCTTGGGTTTTGCGTGTTCTGGCTGAGGCCAATTTGTACGCTTGAATTTTATGAGACATAGTGACTGGTATCTTAACCTGGTCTTGAGACTGAGAAGTTTCAGTCAGGTTAGCAGAGAATAAGGTTTGACACTGGGCAAAGCTGTCAAGCTCCACACCATTTGTGTTTGCTCTAGCTTTCTCTGCAATATGCCTCTTGGACATTCTCTCATATCCCCACACTGACTCCTGCAGATTAGAGGCAGGTGAGAAACCAGGCTAGACTTTCCCACATGAAACTCATGGCTGTGTATAAACCAGAGATTTCTCTCGAAAATAAGGCTTTGCCAAGTCACGGGGACTCATTTTACCTCTTACCATGGGGCAAGCCCATTACTTCATGGCAAATAGATGGAAAAACAATGGAAACAGTGACATACTTTATTTTGGGGGGCTTCCAAACCCATGCAGATGGTGACTGCAGCCATGAAATTAAAAGACACTTGCTCCCTGGAAGAAAAGCCATGACCAACCTAGACAGCATATTAAAAAGCAGAGATATTACTTTGCCAACAAAGGTCTGTCTAGTCAAAGCTCTGTTTTTCCCAGTAGTCACGTATGGATGTGAGAGTTAGACTATAAAGAAAGCTGAGCACCGAAGAATTAATGCTTCTGAACTGTGGTGTTGGAGAAGACTCTAGAGAGTCCCTTGGACTGCAAGGAGATCCAACCAGTCCATACTAAAGGAAATCAGTCCTGAATGTTCATTGAAAAGACTGATGTTGAAGCTGAAACTCCAAGCTGAATTGAACTGAACGGACACGGCGGCTCCTTTAGATCCTGGAGAGCTTCTGCCAGGACCCACAGGGCATTCTCACCCTTGCCAGGGGAAGGAGGCTGCCAACTCCCTCAGGGCCTGAGAACATCTCTCACAAAACCACAGAGCAAGCACAATCCATTCCCAGATGGGGGCCTGTAAGAAAGTCCTATACTTAGGATCTGTGGGCCCTACTAGCCCACTTCCTCTTGGAAAAAACCCCAAAGACACCATTCCCTCTACGTCTACAGCCCACACTTCTACCATTTTAATGTCCTTTCATGGGCTAAGTGAAGGGGAAGAGGAGGAAGCGGGGGACTCCCCCTCCTCCCACCCTTTAGGCTCAGCCTCTGCGCTGTGTCGGGTTCTCTTCAGGCACAGCTGCACCCTTCTTATCCTCCATCTGCCTGCTCAACTTTGCCTGCCAAGTCCTGCTCCTCATCTCCAAGTTATAACAGGGTATTCCCTCCAGCAAAGGGTAGAACATCAAAAAACATATAAAATGTAGCAGAAAGCATTAAGAAATAAAAGAAGGCAGAGTGCAAAAGAGCTCAAGAAATGAACTCAAACAACATGTATAGAGTCTCAGGTTTCTTATATGATTGAAGCTGAAACTCCAATTCTTTGGCCACCTGATGCGAAGAACTGACTCATTGGAAAAGACCCTGATGCTGGGAAAGATTGAAGGTGGGAGGAGAAGGGGACAACAGAGGATGAGATGGTTGGATGGCATCACCAACTTGGGTGGACATGAGTTTGGGCAAGCTCCAGGAGTTGGTGATGGACAGAGAAACCTGGCGTGCTGCAGTCCATGTGGCCACAAATAGTCAGATATGACTGAGAGACTGAACTGACTGATAGAAACAGTGATAGTTTTGGGTAAACACACTGGAGTAGCTAGCAAGATTAATGAGCTTAATTACATCAGAATGTAAACCTAAAGGCTTGCTAGGGAAAATAAAAGCTAAACTGAATGATGTGCTTAGATAATCAGAGCAGGGAACTGTATAAAACCTACTGTGTTAAATTCAAGGTTATTCTCTTTATTGCGTGAGAGTATGGAAGCTGATCAAAAACAAGTTTCTGCCTAAGAGGAATGATGGTTATTGTAGTGAAAAGCTCTATTGAGATGTTTGAACTATGGAATGAACTTTCATTGTTTCTGCAAAAGAAGATGACCTTTTAAAAATATATTTATTTATTTATTTATTTTAATTAGAGGCTAATTACTTTACAATATTGTGATAATTTTTGCCATACATTGACATGAATCAGCCACGGGTGTACATGCGTCCCCCATCCCAAAACCCCCTCCCACCTCCCTCCCATCCCATCCCTCTGGGTTGTCCCAGTGCGCCAGCTTTGAGTGCCCTGTTTCATACATCGAACTTGGACTGGTGATCTATTTCACATACGGCAATATACATGTTTCAATGCTGTTCTTTCAAATCATTCTACCCTCGCCTTCTCCCACAGTCTAAAAGTCTGTTCTTTATATCTGTGCCTCTTTTGCTATCTTGCATATAGGATCGTCATTACCATAAGATGACCTTTTGGTCCCACTTCTTAAGGAATTAAATTGGACAGACAGATTGCTTTAACTTGACTCTCTATGGCAATATTAACATCCTAATACTTTTATGCAACATACTTTCCAATAGTAGGTAAGTTTTAGAGGCAAATATGGAAGTTAGAAATTTGGGAGGTCAAAGTGTCTCCAGAATGTTGTGACATAGTTCTTAAAGGAACAAAAATTTACAATAAATTATGAGCTATATATTGCACATCTACAAAGACTATCACTGAATACCTTAACATTTAATAGAATGTTTTGAATTTTATTTTTTTATCAAAACAAAATCCAGCATAGGAAACTCCAGGAACATAGGAAATTCCAGGATTCAGAATTTACTCTTTCTACTGAAAGATCATTTGAATTCAACTGTAAAGTATAGGATAAATTATTGAAACTGGCTACTAATAAAACTGAAGATAAAATAATGAAAGCATAGCTTTGCTGGAATAAATAAATAAAAGATAAGCAAATGTAATTATAGTGGTGTCATTGCTTTAAAATTATCACTGCCATTTTACTTAATAAACCTTTGTCACATAGGTTTTCTGACTACTCACATTAGCAAAAAAACTAATCAAACCAAAACACAAAATATGATTTAAACAGAAATTATTTCCTAGAAGTAGTATTGTCATCAATCAAACCTGTTAGCTAAATTAACAAAATCAATGTAAGCTCATTTGATATATTAAAATTTTAAATATTGATATACACAGCATTGCTTCAAAAGTATATATCAGCTTTTAATATAAGGCTTTCAGTTTTCACTTATAACTTTCATTTAACTATAGTTGCAGAATGGCAAAATCTCATGAAATAATTTAAGTTCTCTGCATTAGTCATCTGTATACATTCTTTCAAGAAACAGTATGTACAATTTCTGTAAGTTCTTTATTTTTTTCCTCTGTCTGTCCTGGTTTTATGCATTGTAATATGTCTTATGCCTTTTGAATATAATAATAAAAACAAGGCTTGTATATTCAACACAGTTAAAATTTTTCTACTAATTAATTTTATTGTACGTAACAAAAGTATTGATCTACAGTTTGGGGGCATTAAAAAAGTGGTGACTCCTCACTGACATTTTGAGAAGAGCTGATCTAGAGGTCTTCCTCTTGGAGATAAAACATTAAAAGCCAATCTGAATATATAGTCATACCATATTTTTGAATCCAACACTACCAAAGATAAAGCTCACATTTCCATATCCATCTGAGTCCTATGCTTAACTTTCAACTAGGTTGCAAAAGGAAGTAGCAAATGTATGACTGATTTTTAATTTTCAAATTCCGATTATAACATCAAGCTACAGGACGGTTCGTCATTTGCTGATACTCCAGTAAGTTCCCTACATCCACGGAAGATTAGTTTATAAGCTCCCATATTTCTCACTGCACAGCCCCTACAGCCCCTGAGCAATGCATCACCACTAGGAATGATGCCTCTGTCAATTTACACTTGCAGATCTTTGGAACACACCGTTTCCCACGCAGGCTTAGACCACCCCTTCTGTCAGGCACAACCAATTCTCCTTATCCTTGAGGTTCACCTTCTCTGTGTTCTTTAAGGCAATCACAGAAATGAACTCTCCTTTAAGACAGTTACAGAAATCTTCCAGGAAGCTGTCTTTGAATCCAGTTACCTGAGTTTGCTTCTTTATGTTTCCATAGCTCTTTAACCTAATCATTGCGACACCTGTGATACATAAGCTTACCTGAGTAAATTACCAATTTATGTGATTTACTCCTTTTACTAAGGTATAAGCCTCTTGTTTTCAGCAGGTTGTGTACTAGCTCAGTGTCTCTACTCCCAGTTTATATGTATTTCCTTTCACATAAAATGTACTTTGTGAATGATATTGAAAATATGACATAAACCATTTGTAAATTTATTTAATGATCTAAGTTATTAAAGGTGTCAGGGTCTACATTTATCAATTCCTACTATTTGTGGAGTGGGCTTCCTTGGTAGCTCAGCCATAAAGAATCTGCCTGCCAATGCAGGAACTGTGGGTTTGATCCCTGGATCAGGAAGATCCCCTGGAGGAGGGCATGGTAACTCACTCCAGTATTCTTGCCTGGAATATCCCACGGACAAGGAGTTTTGTTGGGCTACAGTCCATGGGGTCGCAAAAGAGTCAGATATAGCCTAGCAACTAAACAATTTGTAGAGTTCAGTTCTAAATTCTGAGTGTAGGAAGATAAAATAACTAATGACTCTATTGGTAATGACATTTTAAAATATTTTTATTGAGTATAGTTGCACTACAATGTTGTGCTAGTTTCAGATATCTTTAATATAAGAGATGGGAATTTACAAAAAGGAATGGATACAGGACAAGGCAACTTATGTGTGAGAGAGTCACCTGATAATTTTTGTATAGTTATTCTTTTTTCATCCAAACCAGAACACGTAATGTCATTCATGGTCTGACATGGAATAGAATATTTATAACCAACCTCACCAGAAAGAGACATTAGCAGCTAAGACAGTAAATTTAAACTTAAAGGAAGAGCAAATCAGGGTTTAACCAGTTTTCTCCTCTTATAAACAGTAAAGGGGAGGATTTTAAATAACAATGATGAGCTTGGGTTTGAATAGGATGAGTCTGACATGAGAATGTTAGTGGTAATTAGTAAAAATATTAGCATAACAGCTAACACTAAAATGATGTTATATAATCTGCAAAGCACACTCACTTACATTTTGCTTTTAATATTGGTACTGACCCTATGAGGTAAGAAAGCACTGAAATTTATCAGAAAGATTACATATGAAAACTAAGATATAGAGTTATCAGCAAAGAGGCTATAAAGTCATAGAAATAAAGAAACTCTCCTGAGAAAGCTAGAAAAGTTATAATAGATAACTAGCCCAAAGATAGAGGGCTGGAGAAGGAAAGGGAGACAGTCACTTCCTTTGTTGTTTTTTCTAGGTCATTAAGCTTCCAAAGGAGCCATTCGTGCATGTCAGTGAATAACCACAGATTCCAGTTCCTACCAGGATGAAAGAAGTATGTATTTTTAGATGATCCCAGCACAGTCTCTATTTATTTACTTTTCCATCAGTAAACTTTTTAAAATATCATCTTTTGGAAAAATCCATGTTCTCAGTGAGATGTAAATAGCCAGAAGAATAAGAGATCATCTCTTTTGATATCCAACAGCATTTTTAGCAAGCTGGCACAAAAATACAGAATACTCAGTCAACTGTGGCTTAATTGAAGATAAATACAGTTCACAAAACAATAATGGGCTTCCCAGGTGGCTCAGTGGTAAAGAATCTGCCTGATAATGCAGGAGACCAGGGCTCAATCCCTGAGAGAAGGAAATGTCAACCCATCCCAGTATTCTTGCCTGGGAAGTCCCATGAACAAAAGAACCTGGCAGGGCTGCGGTCCATGGGGTCTCAAAGAGTCAAACACAGCTTAGCATACAAAAACAATAAAAACCGGCTCTGATTCTCATAGATATATTTTTTTCACCTTCCTCTGGAGTCTGTTTTCACATGAGTAAGGTTATGTTATGTTCAGTGGGAATATCAATAGGACTTAGATTCTTTCTAGCTCCACATTTATGACTCCCTTGCCATGTGCCTTGGAAAAGTCATTTCAGTTTAAGAATTTGAGTTTCCTCTTCTAAAAATGAGGTCTGAATGATTCCAGTTCCCCAGGCTCTGGTCCTGCCCCTAATCCCTCACCTCCTAGCCCACCCCACTCTGTTGTGACCACACAGACCTTGTTTTTGGCCTCAGCTCATGTCAAGCTATTTCCAGCCCCAGGGCCTTTGCATGTACTGTTCTCTCTGCCATTGTCTTTCTCATCAAGTTTTAGTCCATTATTATATTTGGTTTTGTTTTTCTATTGATTATATTACTATTTGAAGGTAACACATTTATTTTCTTGCTCCTTATTTGTTACTCTCCCTGGAAAATAAGCTCCAGAGAAGCAAAGCAGAGCCTCTTCCATATTATTAATCTTGAATGCTTAAGACAAAACTTGAAATATATTAGTACTAAATAAGCAATTCCCAGTTAAATAGACAATTTTCAAAAAAAAAAAAAAAAATATTTAAAGAACTCCACATCTTTCTTTGATTACAACATGTATCTTCTCAGTTCTAATGCTTATGACATTTGGGTGCATCTTACCTTGAATGTATTATTTTACTGTAGTTTTCCCATTTTCATCCCCACACCTCACCGAAGAAATGTACTTTGCAATTGGGTCTTTTAATCAAGGAAATAGACTCTGTAGATAAGAACTCCACAAGTCTTCCAGCCAGTGTTGTTGTTTCTTTGTTTTGTTTTACTTTCATATTGGCTTGAGTTCTCACCTATGTATTGTAGGAAGGTTGTAGGAAGTCCAGCCCTCTTCTCAGGTCTCCAGCTATTTTAGAGGGTCATTTTTCCTGAGCACTATCTCTGAAGTTCACTTTATCAGTACGTCTTGGAGCTTAAAAGCTACTCTTCCTTCCCAAAAACCATGGCATTGATAAGTATATTCTTTTATTCCTATTATAACAATGTGGATAGAACTCCTTATTTATAACAGACTTGTACTGGAAGGTCTTTGGTGTCTAAGGATTGGACATTTAAAGTGAACTACATAAGCATAACATAGACGATAATTAGAATATATATTATTTAAAGTGTCCTAAATCCATCTAATTATCCCCTAAGCAAAAAACTTCAATTTTATATTTTCAGTTTTAATCCTTTTCTTCAGAGTCTTTGTCCAATTTCACATATTTTTCTCTCTCCATAACTGCAAATTTCAATTTCTAAATTGTTATTGCTATTTTCTATTTAGACTAACTCAGCACTCTGTTTTCCCCTCCTTCTTTCAGATTGTATCCTGCACAGTTTCATATTCCAAAAACAATCAGGTCATCAAGGAGTATTTTAATACATAAAAACCTTTCTTTCATATAAATCATGACATATTCATAAAACACAAAATCACTTGTAGCCTGTTCTTACTTTAAATAACATTTCCCTTTTAAAAAAATTCGTACACATTAATATATGTTAAAAACTTCTCCTAACTTCTCCATTGCACAGTGGAACATTATAGTGTACCCTTGATGGAAAATAAAATGATGACCTTCTCTCTGATCTGCTTGGTCTTCACTCCATAAACAATGGGGTTGAGTGCAGGCGGGATAACAATGTAGAGGTTGGCAAACATGATATGGAAAGTGTGGGAGACATTGTGTCCAAAGCGGTGGGCAAGGATGGAGAAAAAGGCAGGTGTATAAAACATGAGGATGACACAGACATGGGAACCACAGGTGCCCAGGGCCTTCTGGCGGGCTTCTTGGGAGGGGAGGCGGAAGACAGCACAGAGGATGAGTGTGTAAGAAACGGCAATGAGGATCACATCTGAGATGACTGTCATGATGGGAACGCAAAAGCCATACCAGATGTTGATGGAGATGTCCGCACAGGCGAGCCGGGCAACGACTATGTGCTCACAGTATGTGTGCGGTATGATGCGTGTCCTACAGAAAGGCAGGCGTGTGAGCAAGAACACAACTGGCAGGATGATGCAGAAACTACGAAAGGAGATTCCCACCACAATCTTGATGATGGTCTTGGGGGTCAAGATAGTGTTGTATCTCAAGGGAGAACAAATGGCCACACAGCGGTCAAATGCCATGGCCATCAGGATGGCTGAATCCAGGACAAAACTGTAGTGGAGGAAGAACACTTGTGTGAGGCACCCTGGGAATGTGATCTCTCGAGCCCCAAGCCAAAAGATACTGAGTGTTTTAGGAACACCAACTGTGGACAAGGTGAGGTCAGTCATGGCCAGCATGGAGAGAAAGAAGAACATGGGTTCGTGAAGGCTACGCTCCACTAAGATTAGGTAGAGAAGGATGCAGTTTCCCACAATGGCTACAATATAGATGACAAAGAAGAGAATTCCAATCCACACATGGGCTTGCTCCAGGCCTGGGATCCCCACCAGAATGAAGAGTCCTGGGTTGTCACTGCTCAGGTTGAAAAGGACCATGGCAGACAAGGATGGCACAAGTTCCAGGTCCTGAGGACAGAGGGTGGTAAATGTTAGGCTCACTTGAGTCACCCTCACTTCCAACAGCTCATTATATATCCTGAAAAATAAAGTGACTGTCTAATTATAATTCAAAGTGAGATCCTTTGTAGTGAAGAAAGATTGTTAGGAAGTTGGCAGGTAACATGCATAAGCCACACAGTCTCATATATATTAGAACATACAGTTACTTTACCTAAAGAGACTATCTTATTTATTCTGGCCATCGCTGATGATTTATACAGCTTTTCCAGGCAGTTTTCCATATTGGCATCAATCATTCTTTTGATTATGCAGTGTACCTCTACTACAAACTACCAATTTACAGGACATATTTTTCCATGAGTTGGTGGATTATAGTTTACATGACTTTATGGACATCATTAAGGGATTCCCAGGTGGCACTAGTTATTTGACTGTCAGTGCAAGAGACTTAAGAGATGCGGGTTTGATCCCTCAGCTGGGAAGATCCCCTGGAGGAGTGCATGGCAATCCACTCCAGTATTCTGGCCTGGTGAATCCCATGGACAAAGGAGCCTGGTGGCCTACAGTCCATGGCGTCACACAGAGTCAGACACAGCTGAAATGACTTAGCAAGCATGCATGGTCATCGTTAGTTAATATCAACTCTTTCTGTCATTGTCCCAAGCAATTATTCACTCTTTTCAAGCTTCATGGTGACTGTGCTTCTTCAATTTGTGAAGTCCACATCACTTTTTTCCATTCAAAATCCTAATTCAGTTTAGCCAACACTGTCTGAGTTCCTATACTATGCTGACAAACAGGTGGAACTTAAATTTAAATTTTAAAATCCCACACACTTGAGCTTATGGATTCTTGTTCCTCCAAAAATACTGTTTTCTAGAACTCAGTAAATTCTACAGCTTTATACTATCCTAATGCTTTGGACTTAATAACAATTTTGATCAAGGTTTCAATTGAAAAGAATTATTTCTTTGTAAATGCATATTCTATTTGATAGACATGTCCATTGCAGGATATATACTCTCTTAGATACACACATACATAGTACTTAAAATTTCAGGAATGCATTGATCTATACTCACATTCTCTCATATGTTTTACCATCATATATTTACCCACACATAATTTTATACAAACCTGAAATCCCTCTTCCCCCCTCTCTCTCACACAAACATACACATATCTACACATTACTACACATACACACTCATATGCACACACTGTACACACCTATAACAAACACCAATGATAATATAAAAAATGCTCCATGATTGGATTATATCATTGCCATTTTCTTTGTAAATTACCAAAATCTTTACTCTGGGAATAAATCTTTAAAGACTAGGTCCTTGAACTTTTCCTATCTGAAGCAACATGGATGGACTTGGAAGGTGTTAAGCTAAGTGAAATAAGTCAGACAGAGAAAGACAAATACTATATGATATCACTTATGTGTGGAGTTTAAAAATTACAACAGAAAGCTGTGAATATAATAAAAGAAGAGAAGGCTAACATATATAGAGACTAAGCCAATGGTTACCAGTGTGGAGAAGTAGGGGAAGGGGCAATATGATGGTTGGGGAGTGGGGGGTACAAGCTATTGGGTATAAGAGGTTACAAGGATATATTGTACAACATGGGAAAAATAGCCAATATTTTTTCTTACATGGACCATTTTTAAAGTTTTTAGTTTGTTACAAAATTGCTTCTGTTCTATGTTTTGGTTTTTTGGCTGAGAGGCATGTGGGATCTTAATTCTGGACCAGGGATTGAACCCACTTTCACTGCATTGGAAGGAGAAGTCTTAGCCACTGGACCAACAGGGAAGTCCCCATATAGACAATATTTTGTAATAACTGAAAGAGAATTGTGATCTTTAAAGATAATATAAAAATTGATTCACTTCCCAGGTGGGAATAAAGATGGGCTGTTCCCTTGAAGCCAGGAGAGGAGAGCAGTGAAGGTAGTGGGGCAGCCGTAGACTCTCACTATTTGCAGGACAAAGATGTTTGTGACTCAGCTGCTCAAATTATCATTAATGAACAAATGATTACTCACAAAAATAATGCTAGGTTCTTCAACCTTCCTGACCCAGTATCGCATCTACGTAGAAAATGATTTATATTCTAGGGATAACTAACCACAGCAAGGCCAGGGACTTCCAGGATCAGCACTATGAGAAAGCTTGTGATAGCTACATGCCTCAGACTCCTAACCTGACAAGGTCAAAACTCATGCTCAGCTTTGTCCCTACAGACACTGTTTACCACATTCTTAGGCCCAGTTCACCATACCTTCCATCTCCCAAGCCAGCACTTAGTGCTGTCACTCTTCTGCTTTTGCCAAAGAAAAATCAGGTGCTCTGTTCTTTCTGACCTTCCTTTATCTATAAGCAAAATCTCATTTCTTACAGAAGCTCAAACTCTCCTCTAGTGTCTCTGGAATTCATATGTTCTGGGTTCTGGGAACACAGTGCAGAGTTCAGGCAGCGGCCCACAGACCAATCCCTTATACGCTGTGTGTGTGCATCCTCTGTCAACACCTTCACTCAGTTGTCTTATCCACCGGAGGCCTAGAACTCACCCACGGCCATGGTAGAGATCTAATCAGGTTATGCAGGCTTTGTGTTGAAAATCCCTCTTCTGTGCTGCTCACATGCTCAAACAATACATGGCACCAGCACCCGGAAACCGTATACTCCAAACCACAGCTCTTCTAGCTGCTCTGAAATCATCTTTTATTCAGACATGTCTGAGGAAATGTCTTCTCTAGTTTTTATATTTTCATGCACTCAAACACAACAGATGTTTCTACAGTCATTCAGAAACAGTTACAGACACACATGGGCACACAAAGTTAGTTCTGAGGCTTGTCAGTTCACAGCTCAGACAAATCTACAATGTGGGGCAATCTACCAAACAGCCAGGCCTTTCAAAATGTCAATGCCATTAAAAGGGTAGGGTACTTGGAGGAGGAAAATACTTTTCTAAAGTAAAATAAATTTTAGAGAATGCACAAGCAAATGCAGTTCTTGATTGAATTCTATTTAAATAAACCAGAAATAGAAGATGATGACCCTGTATGCGAGACAACAAAAGAGACTCAGATCTATAGAGTGAACTTTTGGACTCTGGGGGAGAGAGAGGGAGAGGGTGGGATGAGATGGGAGAATGGCATTGAAATATGTATACTATCATGTAAGAAATGAATCACCAGTCTATGTCCGATGCAGGATGCAGGATGCTTGGGACTGGTGCATGG
>SJYQ01005376.1:447398-485664 GCA_006410935.1 Redunca redunca
GGGAGGGGATTCATGTTTGGGAACGCTTGTACACTCGTGGTGAATTCATGTCAATATTTGGCAAAACCAATACAGTAATGTAAAGTAAACTAAAGTTAAAATAAAAATTAAAAAAAAAAATAGATAGCTGGTCCTGCTACGTGCAGGAGTACAAATCAACTATTTTAAAATGAAAGTCTCCAAAATTCAATTACTATCATACATTAACAATTTCTTTAACTTGAAATTGTGTTACATTTTTTTTAATGATTAAGAGATTAAGCAATTAAATGAAAGTGGAAATTTCCTTATCCTGTTTTATTATTTTGGCCCCTATCAATTACTTGGACTCCCAATTAGCTATTTTATACAACAAAATAACTCTGTGAATCTGAGTTATTTCACAAGGACTCAGCCCCAGAGACAGGCATTCTATTGGGTCGTTTCTAATTGACATTGGCTGTGCCTTTTCATCAGGTTACAGAAGGGGGTAGGTTTTTCTTTGGTCACAAATGATGCCCTCATACAGGGTTATAGTGTGTGAGAATGGGTGATGGTTTTATCCAGTAACCTCCCCCTCCACTCCTCCCTCAAAACTATCACAAACCCCATCATTAAAACAAAAGATTTATATATAATGTTTTATAATATAATTTATAGTCGTGGCTATAATTAAAGGTGGCTTTGTTGCCACCTTACTTAAAATTCCTATAGCTTTAAGTTTTTATTAGAATATTAAACTTCTGAAATGATCTGGATTTTTCTACCTTCTGCAGTCTCACTTTTTGTTATTCCCTCTACCTATACCCACCCCATCCCCATCAGTTTCCAGTTCCTTTAAAACGCTGAGCCTTTTTCCAACTGTGTCTTTGTACATACTAATCCCTTTATTTGTTTATTTTCAAAAAACAAGCATACATTTTATGTATGACACAAAAATAATAAGCAAGTTTATTCATCCATAAATGTCTGCTTTTCTTTTTCCCCAGTTTTATGTAGGTATAGTTGACAAATAAAATTGTACATATTTAGGGGAAGTCCTTAGTGTTCCATGGCCCAGGTTCAATCTGATTGGGGAACTAAAATCCAGCAAGATGTGCCATGTGGCCAAAAAAAATACTGTATATATTTGAAGTGTACAACATGGTAGCTTAATATAATATACATTATAAAATATTTACCACAATCAAGTTAATTAACACATCTATAATATTACATATGTGTGTGTGTGTGTGTGTGTGTGTGGTGAAAATATTTACAGCCTACTCCCTTAGCAGAATTCAAGTATACAATACAGTATTATTAACTACAGTCATAATATTGCACATTATATCTCCAGACCTTATTTATATACAAGATTATAGCTGAAACTTTGTACACTTTGATCAACATCTCTCCATGCCCCCCAATCCCCATTGTACCCTCTGTTTCTATGTGTTCAACTTAAAGAAAAAAAATTTTTTATTTCACCTATAAGTGAAATCACACAGTATTTTTCTTGGTTTCTATATGGCTAATTTCACTTAGCATGATACCTTTCATCTGTGTAGATCACAAATAGTAAAATTTTATTCTTTCTTGTGCCTGAACAATATTTCATTGTGTGTGTGTAATCTCACTTATTTATTTTTGCTTATTTTACCTGTGTTTTGGCTATCATCCAAAAAATCGCTGTCAGGATCAATGTACAAGTACTAGGAATTTTATAATTTATGCTCATACTTTTAAAACAATCTGTTTTGAATTCAATTTTGCGAATGATGCAAGATCAGAATCCAGTTTTATCATTTTGATTGTGGATATTATTTTTCCAATACCATTTATTAAATAGACTATCCTTTCCCTGTTGGCACAGCTGTAAAGAATCTGCCAGCCAATGCAGGAGACACAGGAGAGGCAGGTTCAATCCCTGGGTCAGGAAGATGCTCTGGAGGAGGAATTGGCAACCCACTCCAGTATTCTTGCCTGGAAAATCCCATGGACAGAGGAGCCCAGGAGGCTGTATAGTACATGGGGTCTCAACAGTTGGACATGACTTAGCCATTAAACAATAATGGCAACATCTTTTCTCTATAGGTGCCCTTGTGGACCATATATGCAAGGACTTATATCTTGGCTTTCTTATCCGTTCAGTTGATCCATGTATCTGTTTTTGTGCCATTCTATAATCACTGTACACTTTTGATTACTATTGCTTAATAGTTTGAAATCAGGAATTGTGTTGTCTCTAGCTTTGTTCTTCCTTCTTTAGATTGCTTTGGCTCTTCAGGTTTTTTTGTGGTTTCATACAAATTTTAGGATGAGTTTTCTTATATTTCTGAAAAATGCCATTAGAATCTTGATAGAGATTATATTGAATCTGCAGATGACTTTGGGTTGTATGAAGACTTTAACAATATTCATTCTCCCCATGCAAGAATATGAGGTATCTTTCATATTCCTCACTTTTTGAAAGTTTGCTTCACACCCCTTTATTTTAAAAATGACTTACTTTAGTAACTGTTTTCATTAACTGAAAGAAATCTGAAGAGAACTATTATATCATGAAAAAAAAGTGAAAAGCAAAAATCATTCAACATTTTTGTTTTCCAACCAGATATTATAGAACAGTGCATGCCCAGAGCAGGAATTTCTCTCAGTATCTCAGCATCAAGTCCTCATAACTTTGAACTGTGTCAGTGAGCATCTACGCTGTATCTCAACTTATTTTATGCACCTGTTGGCAAGATGTGTCTTAAGGTAATTTTTGCTTTAAGACATTTTGGCTTATGAGAAGTTTTATAGAAATGCTGTACTTTTGGATATTGGGGAAACTGGTGTTTGCGTCTTCATTACTTTTATCAAATTTTTATAGTTTTCAGTGTACAGATATTTCACCTCCTCTGCTTAAATCATGCCATCCACCTTCCGCTGTTTGCCTGACTTCTCATGATTCTCATTGTTCTTAGAGAAAATTTCATTTCTTTCAGGTAGGGCCTTCCAAAAAGCCTAATTTGAAGCTGTTTTCCTTTGATAGTCTCCCTCCAAAGGCACTGCTTTTAACATTTGGGTTAGTTTCTGTCTGTTTTAAAACCTGATGCAATCTGAAATTACATGTTCATTTGGGTGTTTATATGATCGAGGCTTGTTTCCATCACTGGATTACAATTTCCACTAAATGGGGGACATATCGATTTTGTTCAATATGATGAAAAGAATACCTAGCCCAGTGTTTCAGATATTAAATTGTGTGTCAAGCATTTTGCTAAACATTGTTGAATGAATGAATAATGATTGCTAGTGTCCACTTAGTACTCTGAATGCCCCAGAATATATGGACTAAACCAGGCTTAAAGAGACTAGCATTATATTCCTCCTCACTAAACTGTTAGCTATTATTAAATGGTAAGTTAAGGTGTTCTAATGATCTGTACTGGAATAAGGGACTGACGAATTCCATGAAATTACTTGTTCCAAAAGAATGTGATTAATTACATAACTTGGCGTCTTTTCTCTAAGAGGTTTCTGAAGATACCGCTTTCTGCTCTTCCTTTCAGAAATAAGCAGTTTTACTTCTCTGAACACTTGACTGGCTTCTAATTTATAGACTCTGTGAATTATGCAACTAAATCATGCTTAACTCTCACATAACCTAGAACTGAATTCTTGACCCATGTGCAATAAGAGAATGGGGATTTATGGTATCTGGAAACTGTATTAGCTATCTTTTTTATTTTTTTAAAAAATATCTTTTTTTTTTAATTTTACCTTTACTTTCTCTGCTACTTATACTTCATAGTATTTTTATTCTGCAAATAATTTTGGAAACAACATATGTGCCTGTGTCCCACAGTAAAAAGAGCATGCAAACTTGAGTCTCTGAGTCCAAAGAATGTATCTTTCATACTAAAATTCTATGTTGAGAATTACATAGAAATGTAAATCTAGTGACATGTGAGTGAAGGGGTAACATCGAGGTGAGAACATAATCTAGAATTTGAGAAACCATGTAGAACTCTGATATTTTGATTCAGATGAAGAATGATGAGTGTTTGACCCTCTGTGGTAAGGGGAGGGAATGCTCACTCTGGACTGATGAATCTAGAGGTTGTTTAGAAAAAGCAGTAGGATTTAAGGTCACAGTAAATATGGGAGGATATCAGACATCAGCTACCATTGGCACCCATCAAACACCAAAAATAGTTATTCCTTGACTGATTCAGTGACTGAATGACTCACTATAATCAACTTAAGCATACTGGATTTGAAAAGACAATGAATAATGTAAACAGAGATACATTTTTGGCATCAGACTACATTCTTTTGGGATATAAAAATGAAGAAGAGATTTGGAGCTAGCAATATTTATGACTGGTCAAGTTTAAAACCACATCTTAATCTGTACATACTTTTTCACCTTATTAGCCATGGAAATTTAGCTTCCTCTATATTCCTACTTAGAGGACTGTACCCATCCCAACTCACTTGGTTTTTAATGAGACTGAGTGAAAAATGAGCTTTGGGTTTCATCATCACCTTCTCCCTTGATCTAAAATAAACATCTGCACTCTCAATTTAGTCATTCATGATTATTTGCCTTTTTTTTTCTAGATAAACATTGCTTATGCACCAAGAACATGCCAGAACCCATACTTGATGCCATACAGAAATGGACTGAAGTATCCAAACTAAAAGTCCAGAACCTCACAGAGTCATCATTATAGAAGTCCTTTGCTCTGCAAGTTGTAGAAATTACTATGATGTATAAATCTGAAAAAAAATCAGAATCTTTAGAAACATCATTATAGAGAAAAAAAGATGCTGATTATTTTATTGTTTTCATTTAAAATTTTATAATCAGCTTGGAGAAATAAAAAGAAATAGAAAATTTTTTGATTCCTAAAATCAAAAGTTTCCTAGACTAAAAATTTGTGGGGTTTTTTTTTGTAGCTGGAATGGCAGAGAAGATTTCTGCTTAAAATAATAAAGAAACAAAAAAATCACATTTTTGATTAATAAGAAATTTTTTTATCAGTCCCTTCTCTGGGGTCAAAGTGATAGATTTAGTCTTTAAGGTGGACTAGGGACTTGCCCCTGCCCCCTAGACTTCAAGCATGTATCAATAGGACCTCTTAGGTAAGAGCAGAAGAATGACTTTCTCTCGTATCTGCTTAGTCTTTACTCCATAGACAATAGGGTTGAGGGCAGGTGGGATGACAACACAGAGGTTGGCAAATACAATGTGAAAGGTCCGAGGGACATCGTGTCCAAAGCGATGTGCAAGGATGGAGAAGAACGCTGGTGTATAGAACATGAGGATGACACAGACGTGGGAACCACAGGTGTCTAGGGCCTTCTGGCGAGCATCCTGAGAAGGGAGACGAAATACAGCACGGAGGATAAGGATGTAGGAAACAGCAATTAGAATCACATCTATAATCACTGTCATGATGGGAACACAAAACCCATACCAGATATTGATGGAGATGTCAGCACAGGCTAGTCGGGCAACACCTATGTGCTCACAGTATGTGTGAGGGATGTTATGTGTCCTGCAGAAGGGTAGACGATTTACAAGGAAAACACATGGGACAAAAACACAGAAGCTTCTGGAGGAGATTCCCACAGCAATTTTGACAATGGTTCTGGGAGTCAGAATAGTGTTGTATCTCAAAGGTGAACAGATGGCCACGTAGCGGTCAAATGCCATGGCCAGCAGTATAGCTGAGTCCAGAACAAAGCTGAAGTGCAGAAAGAATAATTGTGTGAGACAGCCAAGAAAGCTGATTTCCTGGGGACCAAACCAGAAGATGCTCAGAGATTTGGGAACACAGGTCGTAGACAGTATAAGATCAGTAATAGCCAGCATGGAAAGG
Organism: Redunca redunca; assembly: GCA_006410935.1. Taxonomy (NCBI): domain Eukaryota; kingdom Metazoa; phylum Chordata; class Mammalia; order Artiodactyla; family Bovidae; genus Redunca; species Redunca redunca. The sequence goes on from SJYQ01005376.1 coordinate 453,233, forward strand.
AAAAAGAACATGGGTGCATGAAGACTGTGCTCCATTGCAGTGAGGTAGAGAAGGACACTATTCCCCACAATGGCCACAAGATAGATGAGGCAGAAGGGGACGCTGATCCAGACGTGGTACTGCTCAAGTCCAGGGATACCCAAAAGAGTGAAAGCACCCATGTTGTAGCCAGTCAGGTTGTATACGGCCATTGAAATCTGAGTAACATGTTCCGTGTCCTAAAACAAATTATATATAATTAACATATGCCAAGAAACAACCTCCCTTTGCTATTAAGAGGAATGCTTATCTTCTCTAAAAAGATTCTAAAATACTAGTACTCCTGGTACTAAACACCAGGTCTCTCCAAAGTCTTCTTCAAACTGCATAAAATGTTATTTCCATTTTAATGACTGAGTTTTGCCTAGGTTAATGTAATATGTTGCTGTATAGATATGAGTATGGAGAAAAATAATCTAACTATAATCTGAGAAAAAAGAAAAGTAAGGCATTATTAAAAAGTATTTACTTATTTTTTATTTGGGGCTGTGCTGGGCCTTTGTTGCTGCTCGTGGGCTTTCCTTAGTTGCGGCAAATGGGGGCCACTCCTAGCTGCGGTGCATGGGCCTCTCATTGCGGTGGCTTCTCTTCTTGTGGAGCGTGGCCTCTAAGGCGCACAGGCTTTGGTAGCTGCAGCATGTGGGCTCAGTAGTTGTGGTTCCTGGGCTCTAGAGCCCAAGCTCAGAAGTTGTGGCGCATGGACTTAGTTGCTCCAGAGCATGTGGAATCTTCCCAGACCAGGGATCGAACATGTGTCCTCTGCATTGGCAGGAGTATGCTTATCTATTGTGCCACCAGGAAAGTCCAAAAAAGTAAGGCATTTCAATTGGAAGAATAAGGAGGCAATTTATCATTACAGGCTCCTCCCATAGACCAGTCTCATCAAGTATTATCTCCTTTAGAGCAATCTTCTGAGATTATTTTTATTCTCTTGATTTTCTTTTAACAGAAACTAAAACTCTGAGCTTTGGATAAAGACAGAGATGATTTCTAGTGAAAGAAATATAGGATTCTGAACCAAGATAAAAGCAAATAAGCAACCTCTATAGTAAGAGTTCCTTTGGAGAAGGAAATGGCAACCCACTCCAGGACTATTGCCTGGAAAATCTCATAAACAGAGGAGCCTGGTAGACTACAGTCCATGGGGTTGCAAAGAGTCGGACACGGCAGAACGACTTCACTATATCACTGTACTACCATAGTAAGCGTTAACAATTTTTGAGAACTTTCATTATCCTACACAAAACTAAAGCTCTTTACATGAAATTATTTCTATGCTCTTCTTAACAATGAGATAGATAAAAGCGTTTTCCACATTTTAAAGATATAGAAACTGAAACAGAGAGAAGTTAAGTAACTTGCCACTGCCACACAATGAGGAAATGGTAGAGCTGGGACTCAAACTCTGGTAGTCTTTCCCTAGACTCCTATGTATACGACCAAAATTCTCTATATAGTCTATGGAAAATTGTATATACATGACATCTGTACAGCAAAAGATTTAAATTTTGGCACATAAAGAAAACAGAAAACTGGGAGCATATAGCAAATTAGTGTAATACTGAGCACATCACTTATGATTTAAAATGTAGATGTCTGGGGTTTCCCTTGTGATTCAGTGGTAAAGAATCTGCCTACCAATGCAGAAGACATGTGTTCGATCCCTGGTCCGTGAAGATCTCACATGCCCTGGAGTAACTAAGCCCCTGCACCACACCTATTAAGCCTGTGCTCTAGAGTCCACGAGCCCCAAGTGCTGAGCTCATGTGCTGCAACTACGGACGCCTGCATGCCCTAGAGCCTGGTACTCCACAACACAAGAGTAGACTCTGCTTACCACAACTGGAGAAAAGCTGACACGGCAACAAAGACCAGCACAGCCAAAAATAATGCAAAGAAATTTAAAACTTTTGTAAATGTAGCTTTCTGAATTCCTATACTTAAAAGCATAGGTATCAATGAAGTCTTTTAAAATAAAATCTGATTATATGTTGCTTACATGAAAAAGATCTAAAGCAAAGTACCCAGAAAGGGTAAAACAAAATGACAAACCAGGGAACATCAGACAACTTTATAGACAAAGAACACAAACCTTACAAAATGAAAATAAGAAAACGTAAAGTTTACCTTTCAATGTATTAAGTGAAACAACAAATACTTCGCACTATTAAGAGGAACACTCCTAAGTGAAGGTGTAAGTCATACTGCCTGTAGATATCCATTCTTAGTATTCATTTAGCATAAATAATGCTTGTTAGAAATAATCTATTCATTTACCCAACTTTTTATTTTCTTATTATTATCTATCCAGACTTCCTTGTAATTCCCTTTATTATTTGAAGATATATATCTGGCTATTATCTACAACAAGTCTAACATACTTGCCCTTTACCTACCCAAAATTTTCCCCTCAAAGTAGCACAGCATCATGCTGGGTGACTTTATTTTGTTACTGATGATCAGCCCGCCCAATTCCAGGGCCATATCTTTGAAGTATTGTAACCCCAAATTGACTAACCTCGTAAATCACAAATATGGTTTTATATCTGTCCTATGATGTGAGTCACCTATTACCAATCTGTTCCTCAAGAACCTCAATGCCTCTACAGCACTGACTTTGTCACTGTTCCTTCAGTATCCACGTGTCTTTGCATCCCTCTTTATGTAGTTTAACATCTATGAGTCATCATTTCAACTACTCTTTTAAAATATTTTGCTGCCCTCCCTCCACTGAGCTTCCATGATATATAAATGGCAAAATATAGTTCCTAGATTAAAAAACCTAGTAATTACTCTAGGTCATGAAGGAAAAGTACTTGTTAGTTAAATATATTTGTGTCCCCCAAATTTCATAATCATCAGCCTTAAACTTAATCCTCAGTGCTGTCCAGTGGTCCAACAACATGATCTTGTACAACTCCATCTCCCTGTATGACTTTTTTTTTAGCTGCACCATGTGGACTCTCAGCTCCCTGACTAAAGATTGAACCCAGGCCATTAGTAGTGAAAGCACAGAGTCTTAACCACTGGACCACCAGGGAATTCTCTGGCTTTTTTCCCTATTCTTTTTTAAGCACATTCACCATCCCCAAATTCCTCTTTCTCAACATATAATGTTTTATTTTACTTCATAGAGAAATTAGAACCATTAGATATTCCCTTGTGGCTCAGATGGTAAAGAATCTGTGTGCATTCGGGAGATATAGGTTCAATCCCTGTGTCGAAAAGACCCCCTGGAGAAGGGAATGGCAATCTACTCCAATATTCTTGCCTAGAGAACTCCACGGACAAGGGAGCCTGGCAGTCTATAGTCCATGAGATCGCAAAGGGTCGGACACCACTGAGCGACTAACACTTTCACACATAAATCATGTATAGACACACTAGACAACATATTCAAAAGCAGAGACATTACTTTGCCAACAAAGGTCCGTCTCATCAAGGCTATGGTTTTTCCTGTGGTCATGTATGGATGTGAGAGTTGGACTGTGAAGAAGGCTGAGCGCTGAAGAATTGACACTTTTGAACTGTGGTGTTGGAGAAGACTCTTGAGAGTCCCTTGGACTGCAAGGAGATCCAACCAGTCCATCCTAAAGGAGATCAGTCCTGGGTGTTCATTGGAAGGACTGATGCTGAAGCTGAAACTCCAATACTTTGGCTACCTGATTCAAAGAACTGACTCACTGGGAAAGACCCTGATGCTGGGAAAGATTGAAGGCATAAAAAGGGGAAAACAGAGGATGAGATGGTTAGACGGCATCACTGACTCTATGGACGTGAGTTTGAGTAAGCTCCGGGAGTTGATGATGGACAAGGAAGCCTGGTGTGCTGCAGTCCATGGGGTTGCGAAGAGTCGGACATGACTGAGCGAGTGAACTGAACTGATAACTGAAAATCATGTATAGTGGAAAGTCCATGCAGCAAGGAAGACACAGCACAGCCCTAAATAAATAAATTTTAAAAATTAAAAGAAAAAAAAGACAGTCCTTTTATTCACACACAGAGGACCATGTAGGTAAGCCTTTTTGAAGGATGCATCACAATTTATTGTGTTTACTTGCCTATCATCCATCTTTCTTGAGGGTAAAGATTGTCATATTCATAGCTTTATCTCCTTATTCTAGCTTAAAGTTTTACTGAATAAATGAGTAATGTTTACGTTACTGCACACACACAAGCTCTTGTTTGACATGAGTATTTTTTGCATATGTGGCCACATCATTCTCCATCCTACCTTTATTCTAGTCACCCTGTATTCATTAAAGTGCAGGTTAATGAATAAATGGCTAAAATAATGGATTAATTAATTAATTAACAAACACACAACATGTTTTTGCACATCTACGTAGAAGCACATGGAACATAGGGAAAGTCTACACCAAGTCACAGTACAGACACTGCTTAAGAACTCTGATTTTAGAGTCAAGTGTTCAGAATTTGCACTTAATCTGTGCCTCTTTTTTCACTATACTTAACACGTTATTTGATTTCTTTAAAATGCCTGTTTCCTCATAGCATTTTTCTGAAGAGATTTTCTACAAGAAACGTCCTCACCTCAATGACTGGAAAATAGTAGGCGCTCAATAAATAGCAACTAGTATAACAAATGGAGGAAAATTCACAGATAAAGCAGAAAGTGTCAAATCACAAAAAATACAGAGTGTTGGTCCAGTGTTCTGGATCCAAGTTCTTAGACAATTTTGTTTCAGCTATTGAATTGTCCTCTTGACAGCTCCAGTCCTGCTTGCTTCCTTTATTTCTCCATCCTTATTTCAGTCCTTATTTATAATCTGGCTTCCTAGCCTGTGGACTATCTCATGGTGAAAGCTGGACTGAACCCACCTTCTCCTTTCTTGTTCCTCCTCTCGGGTCCTCTGTGTGTCCTTCAGCCAGCCTGCCCCACGATCTGGCCTGAGTCATGACTGTGGCTTTCCAATCATACCTGACCTGTCCCCAAACCAACACTCACCAATCCCCAGCTCCTTCATAAGAATGGACAGAAACAGCACCCTTAAGGGGCCAATATTTTGGGATTTCAGAGGAGACATTCAGGCTGGTGGGCCCCTGAGGTACAGTTAGCATTAATCCAATTGTTGTCTTGTGAGAGGCACAGTGAAGCTCTTCCCAGATGGTCTAGCTCATGACGTTCTGAGGTCCCAAAGGTTGGGGTGGACTGAGTCCTTGCAGGCTCAGATCTTCCTGGACAAGCAATGTCTCAGGGAGCAGAATCTCCTTGGGCTTTCAAAATGGCTGGGAAAGCCATCGAGATACTCTCTGTATTTCTTGTGTGTGAGTGTGTCTGTTTCTGTGTGTTTCAGAGAGCTTGCATATCTTTGAGTGATATTTTGTTTATGCTATAAATTTTCAAAGGTTATTTTCATAAATTGTAAATAAATAAAGAATATACATGGATTCTTCTTCCTGATACTTAACAAGAAAATGGCCAAGTTATCACAAGTCATTCATCTTGATCAAACACTTGAGCTTTCATATAAAACTCCTTACACACTTTCCAGTCCTGGTGAGTCTGAAATCTACTTCAAAATATCTTTAGAATCATGTTCCTCCTTCAATAACCACTCTTCTGTCTCTTGTTGCTTCTGTTATTGGGCCCTTATTGATCTAAAATTCAATTCCACCCTAACCAATCCATCCTCTCCTCTGAAGCCATAACATGCTGTGCTAAGTCAATTCAGTCGTTTCCGACTCTGTGCGACCCTATGGATTGTAGCCCGTCAGGCTTCTCTGTCCATGGGATTCTCCAGGCAAAAATACTGGAGTGGGTTGCCATGCTCTCCTCCAGGGAATCTTCCTGACCCAGGGATAGAACTCACATTTCTTAATTCTCCTGCATTGGCGAGTGGGTTCTTTACCACTAGCACCACCTAGGAAGACCAAGAAGCCATAATAATCTTTCTAAAATAGAAATGTGATTGTCATTTCTGCAGAAAATGTTTAGGATAAAGTAAGTAGCTTAGAAAATCTAGCAATTTCAGGCTGAAGAGGAAGTCAATCCTCTTTAGTTGCATCTTCTTCAACTCATCTCCAAAACACCCTAAATTCCAACTGCTCTCTTTGTATTTTCACATACACAAAATTTTGCAAGGATCTTCCTCCTGCAAATGTTTTTTCTCTTTTGAAACTATCTTTCCTACTCTTTTCTGACTCAGCTTAAACTCTAGCATCACTTCATTTGGACAGTCATCCCTCACTCACCCCTGTGTTTACTCCCACCGTAGCACTAATCACACCATGTTGCAATTATCTGTGTAGTTCTCTGTCTTTACTTCCAAAACACAAATTCCCTAATGGAAGGCTTCACTCTTTATACTCATCACTGGCTTTCCATTGTTGTTCACAAACTATGCATTCAATTTGTGTTCTCAACTATTACTAGTAGTAGAAAGAGCATCACCTGTTTTTATCATATTTGTTTATACAATATTTTGTATGTTGAAGTTACTAGTAAAAGTCCAATTAGAAAATAATTTTATACTACTTGATATAAAAATACCTAAAACTTTCTGAAGTTAGAGCATAATATGCTGTGCTGTGCTTAGTTGCCCAGCTGTGTACAACTCTTTGCGTACAGGCTACTCTCTGTAGCCTGCCAGGCTCCTCTGTCCATGGGGATTCTTAATCCTAAATCTTAATACTTTATTAGCTTATGATATCAAAAATTCAGATCCAACTAGGATAGTTTGACAAAAGTGTATCTTAGATTAAAACCTCATTTTTATTGTAACATTTTTTAGTCTTCTCTCAGTTCAAACTCTACCTCTAACCCTAATTTTTAGGAAAAAATTCATATTCCATGACAAGCATGATTAGTAAAGAAGAAAACAAAGAATTGAGGACCCTAACACCTGTCCTCAATTTACCTTTTTCTTTAGGGAAGGGTTTATCCATGTTTTCTGTAAATTCTTTATTTATTCAGATAGAATGTTGGGAGAAACTATTGTTATTCTGTTAATAATCAATGGTGACAAAGATAATATGAGCTCTGTGGTTCATATATAGATTTCAGGGCATTGTGATGCTGATAGCCTCGCACGTATGTATGCCTGCTATGTGCTCAGTCACTTAGTCACGTCCCACTCTTTTCAACCTGCGGACTGTAGCCCATCAGGCTCCTCTGTCCATGGAATCTTCCAGAGAAAAATACTGGAGCAATATGCATATTGATAAGGTCCAATGACAAAACATCAGAAAGATGAGAATTCAGATAATATTTATATATATAAACAACTAGGTAAGGTGGCTTTAAAAAGTGATAGTCCTATCTCAACAGGTGGAGTTAATTCCCTTCCCTTGAATACTTGAATATGATCTGGATTTAGTGACTTGACTCTAACAAATAATATACGTGCATGTAAACAGTGTGTATCTTCTGAAACTAGGCCACAAAAGACACTGAAGCTTCTTTCTCGCTGTCACTCTTGAATTGTCCAATTTGGGAGGAGCCAAGCTACAGGCCATGAGGACAAGCCTCTTGTGTAGGGAGGAACTGAAGCCTCTTACTAACAAATAGCACTACAAAAATGGCCACCTTGAAAGTAGATCCTCCAGNCACGTCCCACTCTTTTCAACCTGTGGACTGTAGCCCATCAGGCTCCTCTGTCCATGGAATCTTCCAGAGAAAAATACTGGAGCAGTATGCATATTGATAAGGTCCAATGACAAAACATCAGAAAGATGAGAATTCAGATAATATATATATATATAAACAACTAGGTAAGGTGGCTTTAAAAAGTGATAGTCCTATCTCAACAGGTGGAGTTAATTACCTTCCCTTGAATACTTGAATATGATCTGGATTTAGTGACTTGACTCTAACAAATAATACACGTGCATGTAAACAGTGTGTATCTTCTGAAACTAGGCCACAAAAGACACTGAAGCTTCTTTCTCGCTGTCACTCTTGAATTGTCCAATTTGGGAGGAGCCAAGCTACAGGCCATGAGGACAAGCCTCTTGTGTAGGGAGGAACTGAAGCCTCTTACTAACAAATAGCACTACAAAAATGGCCACCTTGAAAGTAGATCCTCCAGCTCCAGACAACCCTTTTGATGCTTACAACCCCAATAACATCTTAACTTCAACCTAATAAGAGACCCAAGACAGAAATGCCTAGGTAGACCACTCCTGAATTTTTATCAGTCAGACAGTTTGTGATCATAAGTGTTGTTTGTTTGAAATTGCTAACTTTTTTTTAATTGGAGTATAGCTGCTTTACATTGCTGTGTCAGATTCTGCTGTGCAGCGAAATGAATCAGTCATACATACACATATATCTTTTTTTTGTATCTTTCCCATATAGGTCACCAGAGAGGACCGAGTAGAGTTCCTTGTGCTGTTCAATACGTTCTCATTAGTTATCTGTTTTATACATAGTAGTGTTTACACGTCAATCCCAATATCCCAATTCTTCCCACCCCTCCCTTTCCCCATTGGTACCCATTTATTTGTTCTCTACTTATGTGTCTATGTTCCTGCTTTGCAAATAAGATCATCTATACCATTTTTCCAGATTCCACACATATGTGTTAATATATGAAGTTTGGTTTTCTCTTTCTGATTTACTTCATTCTGTATGACATTTTATAGGTCCAGAAATTGTTAATTTTTGATGTAATTTGTTATACAGCATAGATGACTAATATGAAAAGGAATGCAAGTTATCATTATGTAGCTCCACCTAAGGATGAAGAGAAGGCAATGGCATCCCACTCCAGTACTCTTGCCTGGAAATTCCCATGGACAGAGGAGCCTGGTTGGCTGCCATCTATGGGGTCGCAAAGAGTTGAACAAGATTGAGCGACTTCACTTTTACTTTTCACTTTCATGCATTGGAGAAGGAAATGGCAATCCACTCCAGTGTTCTTGCCTGGAGAATCCCAGGGACGGGGGACCCTGGTGGGCTGCTGTCTATGGGGTCGAACAGAGTTGGACAGGACTGAAGTGACTTAGCAACAGCAGCAGAAGGATGAAGAAGTGAAGGTCAAGGCAGAGTATATAGTTCTTGGCCACTTGGGCTGCTTAAAGCTATTCCACTATAATTTTATCAAACTTCACCAGAAGAGGTCACCTATTCTATATGTGTGAAATGCAGTAATCATCATGAATATCTGTAAAATAATTTTGAAATCACTTCTTTCACACCAAAACCATTGACTAAAACTAGGAATAATCTGTCAGGTCCAGGAAATTCAGGCATCACATCAGTTTCATCACATCACCACACATCTCACCTGCTATTCAGAGATAAATATCAGTCCATTTACTTGCAGACACAAACTACTAAGTTCAATATTATAAAATACAATTTTAATATACAGAGAGTATTATAGAAAATACAAAGAAATCCTTAGAAACTGAGTACAAGGGTAATACCACAGGCTAGGGATCAGAAGGATCTTGAGAAATAAGTTAACTTAATATAAATCCTGATGATGAATAAGGATTAGAATAAAACACAGAAAAGATATTTGGTGCCGAGAGATTAGGATGTGCAAAGGTTCAGCAGTGTCAGCGGTTATGATGTGTTATGGAAAGGTTTGTCATTTAGGAGACCCAGGTATATTTAGTGAAGTGCTGAGAAATGAAACTGCTGAGGTAGGCAGGCAACCAGTCATTCATTCATGCATTTTGTTGTTGCTCAGTCACTAAGCTGTGTCCGAATTTTTGTGGGTCCGTGGACTACAGCACGCCAGGCTCCTCCGTTCTCCCAGAGTGTGCTCAAATTCATGTTCCTTGAGTCAGTGATGCTAACTATCTCATTCTCTGCCACCTCCTTCTTCTTTTGCCTTCTATCTTTCCTAGCATCAGGGTCTTTTCCAGTATGCCGATGCTTCGCGTCAGGTGGCCAAAGTATTGGAGCTTCAGTTTTAGCATCAGCCCTTCCAATGGATATTCAGGGTTGATTTCCTTTAGGATTGACTGGTTTGATTTCCTGGCAGTCCAAGGACTCTCAAAGGTCTTCTCCATTTATGCATGCAGGTCATCAATCATTTCATACAGATACATTGAACATTGAGTACTGGCAAGACACCAAGCTAGACATCAAGAACACAGTGAAAAGGGAAACAGACACAGTGCCTCTCCTCATGGACTGGTCACTCTAGTGAAGAAGGCATACATTATTTAAATCACCAACAAATTATATGTGTAAAAATAATCACTTCTTTTGATAATTGATATGAATATAGAGTATAATAAAGATATCTGATCAGGCCTGGGAAAGATAGAAAAAGATTTTCTGAGGAAGATACTTGAAAGAATTCTAACTAAATGCTAATAAAATAGTGTTTATTGGGGTCTTGCAATGTGTCACAGAGTCAAACACTTAAGAAACATTATCAGACTTAGTTCTTATTCTTTTCCAATGAGGTAGCTATCCTTGTTGTTTCCACATTACAGATGAGACAAACGATACGTAGAAAGTTGATCCAGATTGTTCAGCTGTTTAGTGGAGAATTTTCTAACTTAGGTAGTCTGACTCCTGAACCCTGCTTCTACTGCACATTATACTATGTTCTCTCCAGCAGGCTAAAGAAAAGTTGGAGAATATTCTAGAAACAAAGAAAAGTATGTGCAAAGTCCTTTAGGTGAGAAGGAGGAAGATGTTGATATAAACTCTTTATATACTTAAAAAATTATGAGCCTCATAAGACTTTTTTGGTAAGGAACTGACCTTCCCAAGAAACTATCTTGAAAGACAACATTCAATTTAATAATTGAATCCACCTCCAGGGGGATGGGGGAGCCTGGTGGGCTGCCGTCTGTGGGGTTGCACAGAATCGGACACGACTGAAGCGACTTAGCAGCAGCAGCAGCCCCAGTTTACAGTTCACCCACTCATACATTCATCCAACCATGATTTATTGAAGAATCTACAGGATGATTAGAAGCGGGACTAAGGTGAAAAGATGTATGGGTGAATACTGACTGTTGACTGCAATTTATCAGTTCCACCAGTTCCCTTTGGATGAAACTGGAAAGTTCTTTTAATTATCCAAGCTTCAGTTTCCTTGTGAGTACATGGAGCTCTTACCTATCTCACAAGTTTTGAGAACTGATGGTGATATTATTTGAAAGGCCCTTTGCGCACTGTTTGACAATCATTTTTAAATTTGACTTTACTTTACTGTGTAACATGTGCTGTGGATGCAGATATGACTAAGACATGTTTTACTATCCTCAAGGATGTCATAGATTAGTAGGGAAAACACACATGGAAGCAGGCAATTGCAACACAAAGTGACAAGAGATATGACCTTAAAAAATAGGGAGCTGTGAGAACACAGAGGAGGGTGCTGATACAATTTGGGGAGAGGTCAGGATAGTCAAGAATTTTTTTATCACAGCCATGATTTAAAGGAAAAATAAGAGTTTTCAAGGGAAATCATGGAAACAGAAACATGCTAGGCAGAGAAAAGATTATTTCAAATGCAAAGAAGCAAATGAGAACATGATGAAATCTGGGGAACTGTCTGAATCTTGATATGGGCACATCCTGAGTGTGGCTGAGGCTGAGAAGCAGGAAGGCGGAGGTCAGAATGAGAGTTTAGGGAGGTGAGCAAAAACCTATTCCTTGTGCTTTGGAACTTGGATCTTGTTATAAAGGCTAAGGGATAAAGGAGCTGATGGGAGGTTTAACTTGGGAGTATGACAAAATGAAACTAACATATTAGAAAGTTCATTCTTGCTGTTGTGTGGACTTGCTACTAGAATCAAGTAAGATGCACTTAGATTGAAGCTATAGAGGCAGCAAAATTAGTTTGAGAACTTTCAGTGCAGTCTAAGCAGAGATGATGAGGAGTTATATTTGCTAAGAGGATGCAGGAATGAATTAAATAATGCTCTCTCTCCAGGGCTTGGAGGGCTCTAGAATGCAAAATTTAAGGAGCTGCTCATTCTCAAGGTCTTAAGTGTTGGTCTGAGATTTTTTGCCAAGCGCACCTCTCCAGGGCTTGCCTGCTCAGTACAGGGACAAATTATTGCCAGTTCCGCAGAAAAGAGTTAAGTATTTTCTTTATTCATTTATGTGTCTGCTGTTTAGTTGAAGGCCAGAGCAAACACCACGGCACAGAGGTCATTCCCTTGGGACTTTCCAGGAGCAATAAATAATCCCAGTCTCACTCTGCCTTCTGTGGAGTGGGAGTCTCCCTTATGAGGCCAAGGGAATGGATGGGGTTGAGTGAGCTAGGTGGGACATTTCCAGGGATCTTGGCCACACAGACACAGAGCAGTGATTCTAACCACCTAGATTATAAGAAGTCATTTCTGTGTCTGTGGCCTGCCCACATGAACAGCAGGTAAAGTAAATTTTTAGAGCGAACTTTTTCAACAGCTCTTCCCTATATTTTCATTGTCTGACTCTGCATTTCCCCCCTGTTCTCCCTACAGAAATCTCTCCGTCTCTAGGGAGGAATTTGTGCCCTTTCCCCAAAACAGTGACCAACACAGTGCCTTGTTCTCTGAGCTTCCCCCAGTGATATTTTACAGTTGTGATGATCACATTCCTGCTGCTAAGTCACTTCAGTTGAGTCCGACTCTGTGCAACCCCATAGACGGCAGCACAACAGGCTCCCCCATCCCTGGGATTCTCCAGGCAAGAACACTGGAGTGGGTTGCCATTTCCTTCTCCAATGCATGAAAGTGAAAAGTGAAAGTGAAGTCGCTCAGTAGTGGCCAACTCTTTGCGACCCCATGGACTGCAGCCTACCAGGCTCCTCCATCCCTGGGATTTTCCAGGCAAGAGTACTGGAATGGGGTGCAAATTGCCTTCTCCATATGGCTATCCTAGTGAGCATGAAATGGAACAACAAAAAGGAATTGAAAAATCATTTCCCTTCATTCTCATTCTCAAGTTCAAGCTAAGATTTGGATTCCAGAGGGAATAGCATGTGTGAAGTTCCAGAAGGACAAGGGAAAATAGTATGGAAAACCAATAGAAGTACAGGGTGCTTGTAGCAAAAAGGGCACATGAGAGAAGGAGTGACAGGAAAGGGGAGAACTGGACACCAAGCAATAACTGGTTAGTACCGATGATGCCACAAAATGCTTTGAAGTTATGCTAGAGTATTATGCTTTCTTCCAATCAAAATGAATAACTGTTAAATGATTATTAACTATAGGATTGACATCATGATCTGGTTGAAGTTTAGTAAGACCAATATTGTTTCTGAATAAAACATAAATGGGAAAGAAAAATAAATAAATAAAGGTAGCAAATTTCTAAAAGAGGCTGCTGAAAAATCCAGGGCAAAGGGAAGATCATGACTATTTTTAATGTGAAACATGAATAAATTGAGGATATTCAGAAGACATAATAAATGGTAAATATTTTTTTAAATAATTTTTTCCCTGGTAGCTCAGCTGGTAAAGAATCGTCCTGCAGTGTAGGAGACTGGTTTGATTCCCAGGTCAGGAAGATCTGCTAGAAAAGGGATACGCTACCCCTATCCAGTATTCTTGAACTTCCAAGAATTCCCCCACCTTATTCCAGTATTCTTAGGCTTCCCTGGTGGCTCAGCTGGTAAAGAATCCACCTGCAATTCAGGAGACCTGGGTTCGATCCCTCGGTTGGGAAGATCCCCTGAAGAAGGGAACAGTTACCCACTCCAGTGTTCTGGCCCAGAGAATTCCATGGACTGTATAGTCCATGGGGTCACAAAGAGTTGAACATGACTGAGCAACTTTCACTTCACTTCAAACAATTTTTAAAGTGAATGATGGAAAGAGAAAAGCCTTTGACATCAGAAACTGGTTGAATTCTATACCACTTAATAAGACAGAGAATTCAGGAGAGAGTGGTGATCATAAGGAAAGGAAGAGAAGATGGACACTATTCTGGTTCATTTTGATTTTGAAGGTTCAGTGGAATAGCCAAGAGGAGTTATCAGATCGAGAGTTGGCTACATGAGGCAGAAAGAATTTGAAGTAAAGCTTTGAACTTGAAAATTATCAGCATATAGGTGGTTATTGAATTCATAAGCTTATTTCACGCTAAACAAATTTAACCTTACAAAAAGCCTACAACTTAAGTACTATTTTTCTGTTATTTTAGAAACAGGAACTTGAAACAGGATCAAAGGACCTAAGCAAGAGCAAGATTTTGTGTTTTGATGTTTTTCATTGTAAAAAATTAGGATAGTTTCATCTGATGCCTCTCATTTTCTTGGGGTTTGAAAAATCCCCTCTCCCCTCTAACTCTACCAATAATTTTTTTCCACCAGAACTGAGGCCCTGAAATTCATAGGAATTGGATCCATTATTGAAGGCTTCCAGTTATTTATTTACAAAAGAACGTTCTCTTAAAATCAATATGATTACTTGATTTCTCACAATTTTTCTCTCCATGTTCTTATCCTCAGGTCACTGCATCCCTTTAGGGTAGAACAGAAGGATGACCTTGTCCCTGATCTGCTTTGTTTTGATTATGGGTTTGAGTGCATGTGGAATTGCTACATGGAGACTGGCAAACATGGTGTGAAATGTGTGAGAGATGCTGTGGCCGAAGCGATGAGTGAGGCCAGAGAACATGGCTGGTGTGTAGAACATGAGGATGGCGCTGACGTGAGAACCATAAGTACAGAGGGCTTTCTGGAGGGCATCTCTGGATGGAAGGTGGAAAACAGCATGAAGAATGAGAGTGTAGGAAATGCCAATAAGGATCATGTCTGAGATAACAGTCATTATAGGCACAGCAAAGCCATACCAGATGTTGATGGAGATGTCAGCACAGGTAAATTGGGCCACCCCTATATGCTCACAGTATGTGTGAGGGTTGACACGTGTCCTGCTGAATGGCAAACGCATCACCAGAAAACCAACAAGCAAAATAACAGTAAAGCTTCAACTCACAATTCCCGCCATGATCTTAACAACCGTCTTGGGTGTCAAGACACTAGTGTATCTCAAAGGGTATCAAATGGCCATGTAACAATCAAAAGCCATGCTCAACAAGATGGCTGAGTTCAGAAAAAAGCTAAAGTGAAGAAAGGACAACTGAGTGAGGAAGCCAGAAATGTGATTCCCTGAGCTTTTAACCAGAATATGCCAAGTGTTTTTGAGGACACTTATAGTAAATAATATGAGGGTCCAGAGGTCAGCATTGAGAGGAAGAAGAACATGGGTTCATGGAGGCTATGGTCCATAGTGATGAGGTAGAGAAGAATGCCATTGCCTACAAGGGCCACGAGGTAGATGGAGAAGAAAGGAATCCCAATCAAGACGTGGAACTGCTCCAGTCCTGGGGTCCCCGTCAAAACGAAGGAGTCTGGATTAAAACTGACCAAATTCAAAGTGGCCATCATGTGGATTGTCATTCCCTGAGAACAAAATATCACATTTGATTCCTGGGACCAACTGTCAATGAAATGTATTCCTTTCAAGTCTTTTCTACAACTAGAATCCCTCCTTTCCTATCATCTAACAAGCACTAGGGAAAATGTAACCTACTTCTTGTCACAACCACTACAGCATTTACCAAAATGCCATGAGATCCCAGTTAAACCAATGATCCCCCATCTATGGACATTACCACAGTTGCATTGTTGCTGTAGTGGAACAAAGCCCCAGCAGACCTATGACATAGAGCATATTGGCTCTTGGATGTTAACTAAAATTTCAAGATTAGCTTGCTCTCACAAAGTAAACCAGTGTGAGCTATCTCAAGGGTGTAAATGTCTTACCTCCTTAAGTCTAAGTAATATCTTCTCTAAGTTTGCATCCAAAGAAATAACAGGAACTATGTGTGAATTAGCAAATCTACATTTGTAGTGCCAGTGTATCATTAGGTTTTTGATGACTCAATCTTTTACTTTCTGGTTACTCCAACCACTTCAATAACTAGAAGAAAATATTCATCTAAATATCCTGTCAACTCATCACTTCTCTAAGACTCATTATTTTCTGCCAATTCCTGACAAGCTACTGCACTTTAAAATCATATCATTCCCCAGCTGCTGGAACACAGTAATCTGAGGACTAGCTCTGACTCTTCATTCTCCTTCAGTCTCTATATTTCATTGGCTGGCTCATATGATCCTTTTTTGAAATTCCTATTTGGTCTGACTATTCCATTTCTTTTCCTCCCTCTCAAGTCATCTTCATCACTAATTAGAATCACAGAATAATTCTTCCAATGTCTTGCAAGTCCCTTCATCACCTTATGCTGTCAAATTTCTCTTTTGAAAATATGAAATTTTTAAGACACTATTCCTTAAAAGATATTCATATAGGCCCCTCCATATTTTTCCATTATTCCTACATTTAATCACATATATTTCTATGTTTTCCAGAAATGCAATCTTGTCTACTTGTTGCTCCTGATCCTTACAAGTGCCAATGATTCCAAGAAACCTTCTCTAGTATAGCTGAACCACACAGTCTACTTCCCTGCTTGTATAATCACAGTTATTAATCATTTTACCAAACAATAAGGTAGTTAAATCTATGCATTATTTTTTTATTTGTTTTCCTAGAACATCTTTCCTATGTAGCCATCCTTCATTAATGATTGAAAACTCTTCTTAAGGACACATTTTCTGTCTGCATGTGTCTATTCAGACTGGGAGGAGGTAAGGTTTCACACAGAATAACCATTCATACAGTCTCAGTAGTAAAATTGATATTTTAAGTCTGCCATTGTTTACATTTTTTTTCTGATTTTTTTTTTTACATCAAACCTTTCCCTTAGACCAAAAGGGGGGTGTGTGTGTATACACACAGAGAGGATTCAGTCTTTTACACAGAAGTCACTAGTCTGACTTCTGACCTTTATAGTCACATATTTCTCTCTGACTGTAAACTTTTCTATCTCCCTCTCCATTTATAAAAACCATTGCAATTGCATTGGAATCATCCAGAAATCCAGTATAATCCCCTATTTTTAAGTTAGCTGATTATCAAGCATAAATCTTCTTTGACTTGTAAATAATATATGCACACTTTCCAGAAGTTAGAATGTGTGTATCTTTGAGCAGCCAGCCACTACTCTGTCTACCACAGGATCTTTTATACTATCTGGATCTTTCCCAGTCTACCTCCCCAAGACTTGTACCACCATTCCCACACTCAGATAACACTCACAGGCCCCTGATTTCGAGGTTAGTGCTGGGTTAGAAAGTCAGGAGAGAGGTTGTCGTGGAGAACTCCAAGGATAAGGACATCAAGATGCAGGAAAGAACCTAGAACAATTGAGGAGGACATTTAAAAAGAAAGAAAGGGTACCTGGGTCAGAAGATGAAGCATGGGGAGAAACAAATTTCATTTCAGCCAGGAAAGACAAACATGTGGTTGGCATAACTTTTACCTCATGTTGGTTTTCTCAGGGGATAGTGGGGACTCTGAAAAATGAGGGCTCTAAAACCAGGGGGATTCCCAAGACTTCAGTTCCAAGTCAGTACTATTAGTATATAATTGTCTATCAGTTTCATAGTCTATAAATGATAGCATACACTCATAGGATATGATTCTAGGTTTTTTTTTAAGTTGATTTTTAATTGGAAGATATTTGCTCTACAATGTTATGTTGGTTTCTGCCATACTACAGTGTAAATCAGCCATAAGTGTGAAGTGCTAGTCACTCAGTTGTGCCTGACTCTTTGCGACCCCATGAACTGCAGCCCACCAGACTCCTGGGTCCATGAGATTTTTCAGGCAAGGATACTGGAGTGGGTTGCCATTTCCTTCTCCAGGGGATTTTCCCAACCCGGAGATCTAACCCAGGTCTCCTGCACTGCAGGCAGATTCTTTACCGACTGAGCTACAAGGGAAGCCAAATCAGCCATAAGTATACATATATCCCCTCCCTCTTGAATCCCTCTCCCACCTACCCCTCATGCTCCCCGATAGGTTGTCACAGAGCCCTGGATCGAGCTCCCTACGTTGTACAGCAACTTCCCCCTAGCTGTCTATACTACATATAGTAATGCCTATATTTCAGTACTACTCTCTCAATTTGTCCCACCCTGAATTTTAGACAGAGGCGAGAAACCAAAAAGCGCTAGGATTCTTCAGAGTATGGCTTGTGTAGACTAGCCATTTACAGACAATCAAAAAACACATTTTGAAAGAATAATGAATTAAAGTAGGTAGGCACCTGGACCTGAATCAGAACAGTGTGATGATGACCTTGCAAATTCTAGGTCCCAGAAGATGCTTTTAGGAACTGTTGGAGAAAAGACAGTTGATTGGTTAGGGATGCTAGTTAGTTCCAGAAGATACAGTTGCAGGACAGATGTGACTATCAGTCTTTCAAAGTCCTCCAAATTCTGATTTATTTGGTTTCTCAGCCCCAACTCCTCCATCAAGTGAGGGTCTTTCTGGATCATTGCATCATCTTCTGTTTCACTGAATGAGACTTTCTTGTCCCTACATGTTACTGTAATGAGATATTTTTTAGACTGAAAAAATATCAGTGACTTCTGAGCAAAATGAGGTAAACTGTTATTACACAAACCACTCCCTTAGATCATTGTCTGTTTAGTATATGCCTACTACATGGCTGGAGATGTATTATTAACATCTAGCTACTTATGGTAGAAACCTAAACACTCTTGACATCCTTTTTTCTCATTATCATACTTTCATTTTACTGGTTATGTTAACCTTTTGCAAAAAAAAAAAAACTATCATAGATCCCAGTGTCATACAGAGACCTTTCATACTTGAATTGTATTTTATAACAGTGTAATGGATATACAGTGCAGACCACACTTTACATATTGCAGAAAGGGCTGAAATACATTGTAGTTTTGTATTGCTAACTATTCTTTGCATTTTACTATAAATGCAAAGGTATAAATATCAAGTCCAGAATATTACAAGGAGAAACAGAACAGAGTGGCTATATCTTGTTAGCTTGGTGTATCAATTAAGATAGATTTTTTAAAAAGGCTTAAGTGAAATTCTGCTTCCCTAAAAAATACATATTCTTTTGACTCTGGCTGTGTGAGTGAGTTCATGAAGATCTCTCAGTTCCTTACATGAAACTGTCTTTCTCTCATTTCAACGTCACAGTTGATATTTCATGGCAAAAAAATCAAACTGAGCACACAATAACAACAAATTCATCCATTTTAACAATGTAAAAAATATAACATTTAAAAATAAAAGCATATAACATATACACAAAAGAGCTATTTTTAAAATAAAATTAAAGTAGTAAATGACTGAAAACATTTATGAACTAAACTGTTGCATCCAAAAGAGTCTGAGGAGACATGAAATTAAATGTAATGAGGTTTCCTGGGTGAAATTCTGGAACAACAACAAAAAAGAACATTAGGTAAAAACTAAAGAAATCTGTCATTTCTGTATGGGCTAAACTGTACTGTCTCTGACCCAGAAGTTTTTTGTTTTTTCCCAGCCTCATGAAACTGTGACAAACTAACTTGCTGTCTTGCAAGTAGAGTACAATTTCAGACAATTACAGTTCTTGACAGAGACTATATGACAAGATGTCCCTAAGAAACAGTAAGTCACAGAAATAGAAACTATCTTTACTATTGACTGTCCTGATTCTTGAGAGTCCCTTGGACTGCAAGGAGATCCAACCAGTCCATTCCGAAGGAGATCAGCCTTGGGATTTCTTTGGAAGGAATGATGCTAAAGCTGAAACTCCAGTACTTTGGCCACCTCATGCAAAGAGTTGACTCATTGGAAAAGACTCTGATGCTGGGAGGGATTGGGGGCAGGAGGAGAAGGGGACGACAGAGGATGAGATGGCTGGATGGCATCACTGACTCGATGGACGTGAATCTGAGTGAACTCCTGGAGTTAGCGATGGATAGGGAGGCCTGGCATGCTGTGATTCATGGGGTCGCAAAGAGTCAGACACGACTGAGAGACTGAACTGAACTGTCCTCTCTATTAAAGCAACAAGATTATAATTCTTTGGAGCAAATATTCTTAATAATAAAGTGTTGTTGTAAACGCAGCAGATATATGCCATTCTAGAATGCTATATCAAAATAAATAATACTAAGACGCAGCTCTTCCTAAAAAACATGAGTCATTTCCTGAACTTACAAAACATATACTAAATGCTCAAAAGATGTTAAATCCTGTTAGCTGTTGTATATAAATATATATATATATATGAATGTATGTTGGGCCCTACATGGGAAACCTTGAAAAAGAAAAAGGCTAGCATTGCGGACGGAAACTAAGATGGCGCCTGGCGGAAGAGATGGGGGCGTAGTCTATGTTGTCTGTCAAAACTTCTGATTGGCTCTCTTGATTTCTGTGCACGTAAACAGCGCGTGATCACCATAGACTCCCATTATAATGATGGCACATGATGATTTGACCTTTAACGTGGTTGGTGTAACTATGGAAATTCCCTTGCAAACCCCTCCCCGCTTGCCTTTATAAGCAGGGAGTTTGTAACAATAAAGTGGAACCGCACTAGACGGAACCCCTGTCGCGTCTGATTGTCTCTCGCTCGCCAGGGGCCTGGGTTGGCGGACAGCAGACTCACCTCTCCTTGGGACCCCTCAGCTCTCTGCTGAGGGAAGTTCCACTGCCTCTCTCTCTTTCTGCAGAGCGCTCCCCGCAAATGTATAAATTATATAGTCTATTATTGAAATTCTATAAATTTATCTATATAAATAAAGAATTACATACCAATATTTCTACTGCAAATACACTATAAACAGAATATATATTTCGGATACAAATTATATCAGAAATTGACTTTGGTTAACATATTTTTAAGGGCTTCCCTGGTAGCCTAACTGGTAAAGAATCTGTCTGTAATTCAGAAGACCTGGGTTTGGAAGACCCTGGGTTGGGAAGATCCCCTGGAGAAGGGAAAGGCTACCGACTCCAGTATTCTGGTCTGGAGAATTCCATGGACTATAGAGTCCATGGGGCCGAAAAGAGTTGGACACGGCTGAGCAACCTTCACTCTTGCCATATATTTACCTTAATTAACACTAATGCATCAATATTGGCTCATTGATTATAACAAATGTGTCATACTAATGTAAGATGTTAATAATATCTTTATCGTAAATTACAGGACTCTTTGTTCTATAAAATGTCCAGAATAGGTAAACCTATCAAAAACAAATTAGCATTTCCAGGAACTGACAGGAATAAGGTCTGAGCTGTGACTACTCTCAGGCATGTCAATTATTTGCAAGGTATAGGAAATGTTCTGGGAATAGAGGCCATGATTCAGCAAACCTGTGAATATACTAAAAGCCACTGAATTGTATATTTTAAAAAGGTGAATTTTATCTCAATTGACAAATAAAATTAAGTAAATCTTGGCTCCAAAAGAGGAGTCATTCTAACTGTGGAAGATCCTAAGACAGATTAATACTATTTCCTATCTCCTGAATGCTAGTCTCTGCTATCTCTGTTTTATTTCTAGTATTCTAATTCCACTCTTACCATTCTGTCCAAATTCACCAAAGTACTATTTCATTTGGAAAGTCTTTCACCTTCATTGTCTCAAGCAGCACCCACAATAACCTTATACACATGCCACCCACACACAAGTGTACACACACACTCATGCTTTACAGTTCAAACTGCAATTTGACATTCTGTGAAGCCTCTCTTAGAAATACCAGGCAGAATTGTTCTTTTAGCCTCTGACTCCCACAGCATGGTGTACCCACTGTTTTATTGTAATTACTGATAGCTTCTCATGGTAAGAGGGCACAATTCCTTCCTCTCTTGACTTTAAAATGCTAACTCAAAGAAAGGGTCAGGCCTTGTCAGATTTTTAAAAATCAGGCAATATACATTAAAAAATTTTTTTTTTAATTTTGACCACATTCTAGTTCCCTGACCAAGGATCAAACACAACTGGTCCCCTGAAGTGGAACCACTGGATTGCCAGGTAATTCCCCTCTGTCAGATTTTCGAACGAGCAATCACTACATACCCTTTCTTTTAGGGTGACATATAAATATACGAGATTTTTAGAGACAGTGAAGGAGTGATGAGAAAGCACTAAGGTGAAGTACAAACATGGATTTGAAAACAAAAAGGTGATGAGTAAAAGAAGCCTAAGAGGAAATGCTTTAGGAAGGACAATGGAAAGAGAGAGAGAAGGGGTGGGATTAAAAGTGTGAAAGAGTTCTAGTATTGGAATGTTTCTAGTATTGGAAAAGCAAGTCCAATGAAACATTTAGGCTAAAAGGCTCAGAGCTGGTGCTGACCACCTCCTCTTAGATGCCCAGGTTATCTGCCAGAGGCTCTCTTCCATCCGGCTCTATACCATATTCCTATGTGCCTTAGATCCTCATGTTAAACAGAGGCGTATTGGTCCAAATGGTGTACAGGATGAAGCTGGAGCTGAGGAAGGGAATGACACAAGGGAGGAGAGTCTGTGCTCCCAAAGGAGACAAGGGGATAAACACCATATGAGGCAAAGCGTGAGCTTCAGTTCTACATATTAAAGAAGCCTACGTCATATATGAAATGCTGAAGCAACTGTGAGTCTGAGAAGGTTGCATTGGGAAGGTAAGTTTGGATTAGATATTTCAGGATGGAGAGAAGGCTATTAATATGAAGGAATGGATGCAGAATAGGAACCAGGGAAGTGGAAAGTTCTGTGTCAGTGTTCAAGGAGGAGTAGAGGGCCGATGGGAAAACAAATGTCTAGAGTTGCTGGAGTGAATTGTGTTTTCCTGGGAAGTCAGAAGAGAGAAGGGCAGTTTGGAAGGTCACTTTCTAGGTAAGAATAAAGAGGTAGATGACTAAGTGATCTTTGATTCCTGAGGATGAGGCAAGAATCATAAATGATACGGAGGTTCTATCCTCAGACAGTAAGGAAAAACAAAAATATATTTTGCTGCATTTGGGGGATCACTTTAAAAGGACAAATTTCCTGGACAGATTAGTCAGATAAAGGATTCAAAAACAGGTGGGGAAGAAATCATTGATATATAAGGGATACTTTTTCTTGTAATTTTGCCAAAGATGACAGAAGCAGGAATCAGTGGGCAAGGAAATGGAAATCAGCTATTTTAAAAGTGAAAGTTCTGAAAACAGAGGTTGCTAGAGAGACAACTTTAAGCAGAGTGCTTGGACTTGCTCTGATTTGCTTGGTTGCTTGGTTTGGGGATGTGGCAACAGCAATAGGTACCTGAATTGGAAGAAAGCAGAAATCACATAATGAGATAATGCAAACAGAGTCTGCTTGTTAGAAGGGGAACTGAAACAAGAGAAGAAAATTTTGTGCAGGTGCTGATGTGACTGACAAAGGTGGGTGCATGTAGTAGAAGATGAGCATGTGGAATGATGCTGTAGAAAGAATGAGTACGATGAGTAATGCATACTACAGACAAGGAAAGAATGTGAGCACCGAAGATCTATGATTATAAATCCGTGATTTTTACAGTATTTGCTTGTGTCCTTCACAGTGTGAACTTCCACGGCTGAGTGGGTGGAAACTTACATATTCTCTTGTTTTCCTTTAACATTCACTATATGTCAACTCTGTCCCAGACATCGGTGAATAAGATACAGCCCTGACCCTTAGGGAGCTGATAATATATTGAGGCTGAAAATGTTTCAGTGTGATAAATCCTAGAGAGAGAAATACATAACTACAGGGGAATATAGGAGTACAGAGGAAATTCATAACAGTCTTAGGAAATGAGAAACG
This sequence comes from Redunca redunca, assembly GCA_006410935.1. Classification (NCBI taxonomy): domain Eukaryota; kingdom Metazoa; phylum Chordata; class Mammalia; order Artiodactyla; family Bovidae; genus Redunca; species Redunca redunca. Next base: position 476,910 of record SJYQ01005376.1, read on the forward strand.
TCTTCTTGAATGGTATATTTAAATTGGCTAGATTAAAGGAGAGGATGGAGATAGAGGGAGTGTAATGTATAAAAGACCACCAAGAAAGAAGAGGCACGTCAGAGACATGCATCTTGACCAGTATCAGTGGAGAAAGCATAGACCGTGATTCTCTTAGGCAATGGGAAATTATTATCAGTGATCAAGTAAGCAGAGTACTCACAATTATCTTTAGGAAATATAATTTATTTATGGAGACTGGTTTAGAGTCTAGAAGGACTAAAGGCTAGGATACCAGTTGGGAGGTCTTCAAATAATTAGATCTGGAGCCTGGAAAGCAGTATAAATGGCAGCTATAGATTTGGGATGTCTTATCACAAGCAGAGTAAATGAACCTAAGGCAGGTGACAAAATTGGCCAGGTAGATTGAAGAATAAGGGGAGCATAGAGACAACCATAGAAAGTACCAACACCAAACCCTCCTTCAGGGACAGAGGAGCCCTTCATGAGGATAGAAAGAAAGGTCAGGGGCAAGAGAAGAACCAGTGGAGGGTAAAGACATCAAAGCCAAAAGAAGCATCTAATGAAAAGCGTGACTTCGAAGAAAAGGAGAGAGACAGAACAGAAAGTAGTGAGACAGGCTAGGTGAAAAAGAAATTTTACTGTAGCTGTTAAGTTTCTTGTTTGCTTTTAAGACTAAAAATATATGAATGTTCATAAATAATACTGATTCAGGAAATTAGAAGTAATTACTGATAAATAAGAGAAGGGACAACTGATGGAACAAAGTCCCTGAGAAGGTAGGAAAGAAGGCTGATTCAGAGATTAGTTGGGGAAATTATTCTTGAAAATACCCATACATACTTTACATATATATATAGCTTCTCTGGTGGCTCAGACGGTAAAGCGTCTGCCTGCAATGCGGGAGACCCAGGTTTGATCCCTGGGTTGGGAAGATCTCCTGGAGAAAGAAATGGCAACCCACTCCAGTACTCTTGCCTGGAGAATCCCATGAACAGAGGAGCCTGGCAGGCTACAGTCCATGGGGTCGCAAGGCATTGGACATGATTGAAGTGACTTAGCATGCATGCAAGTGTGCATATGCGTATGCACGCCCTGTCACTTCAGTCATATCTGACTCTTTGTGACTGCGTGGACTGTGGCCCGCCAGGTTCCTCTGTCCATAGAATTCTCCAAGCAAGAATGCTGGACTGGGCAGCCATTTCCTCCTCCAGGGGATTTTCCCTACCCAGGAATCAAACCTGGGTCTCTTGCCTTGAAGGCAGATTCTTTACCATCTGAGCCACCAGGGAAGCCCCACATATGCATATATTTATGGGGGTTTTGTGGGTTCTTTGGTGTGTGTGTATGTGTATCCAGCTTGTTTCAAAAATTACTTGAGATAAGGCAAAAACTTAAAATGGCAACTGTGTGAGGTAATGGGTATGTTAACTAACTCGGTTGTAGCAATCATTTCATATTGTATACATATGTTATCATGTTGTATACCTTAAATATACACCATTTTTATTTGTTGATTATACCTCAATAAAGCTGGAAAATTAAATTTTAAAGCTATATATTTATTTTGAGAAAACGGATGTTTTAACAATCAATTGGGTTTGCCATTCTGTGTACATGGTACACTTTTCAGTCATGTCCAACTCTTTGCGACCCCATGGGCTGCAGCCTACCAGGCTCCTCTGTCCATGGCATTTCCCAGGCAAGAATACTGGAGTGGGTTGCCATGCCCTCCTCCAGGGGATCTTCCCAACCCAGGGACTGAACAGAGGTCTCCCACATTGCAGGCAGATTCTTTACTGTCTGAGCCACCAGGAAAGCCCAAGAATATTGGAGTGGATAGCCTATCCCTTTGCCAGGGGATCTTCCTGACCCAGGAATCAAACCAGGGTCTCCTGCATTATAGGTAGATTCTTTACCAGCTGAGCTACCAGGGAAACCCTATACTTCTCTATTTATTTGCATTAAAAAAAAATTCTTCTAACAATATTTTTCAATTATTAGAGCTTTGAAAATTTGAGTTAAATATAAAAAGAAAATTTTCAATTTAGTCTTATGGTTGTTTGCTGCTGGTATAAAAATATAATTGATTTAAAATATATATATATAATTGATTTATATTGTCTTTGTACTCTCTAAATAAATAAATAAACAAATACATAGATAAGGGAGCTTTCTCATGCCTAAGTAAAGTAAAATATAGCTCTAAGAGAGGAGATACTAAAGTGCAAAAAAGACATCATCACTGCTTCCTCTGAGAGTGGAGGAAAGGAGACATGGACGCTTACAGAGATAAGACAAATTTACAGGAGTGGAATAATAAGATGAGGAGTTGGCTCCTGACAGTCTTTAAGTTTCAGTTAGGTAGGAGGGACATTCAGCTGAGAAGAAGGAATTTGGGCAGCAGTTAAAAGCTTTATGGTTGTGAGAATAATTTAATAGGACTGAGGGGGGCAAGTGGTCTAACATGTTAAAGACCACTGATATGATTGTGTCATTTTCTTCACATCCTGACTAGTTAAAGCTTTGGTTTTTCCACTAGTCATGTATGGATGTAAGGGTTAGACGATAAAGAAAGCTGAGCGCCAAAGAATTGATGCTCTTGAACTGTGTTGCTGGAGAAGACTCTTGAGAGTCCCTTGGACAGCAAGGAGAACCAAACAGTCCATCCTAAAGGAAATCAGTCCTGAATGGTCATTGGAAGGACTGATACTGAAGCTGAAACTCCAATACTTTGGCCACCTGATACGAAGAACTGACTCATTTGAAAAGACTCTGATGCTGAGAATGATTGAAGGAGGGAGGAGAAGGGGATGACAGAGGATGAGGTGGTTGCATGGCATCACTGACTCAATGGACACGAGTTTGAGTAAGCTCTGGGAGCTGATGTTGGACAAGGGGCCCTGGCATAGTGCAGTCTATGGGGTCGCAAAGAGTCATATACAACTGAGTGACTGAATTGACTACGTGAGTTGAGGGAAGCAACAGTTAGATTTAGATGAAGTTTGAGTATTTTCACAGAGAATGCAGCAGAAACTAATTGGGATGGAGAAGTTATCAGTCCTGTGAGATAGACATCTAGACTAGAGAGGGAAGAAAGTAAAGACATTCTTACAACATTGGTTCATAAAGGTTAGCTGTAATCAGAATCACCCTGTGATCTTGCTAAAATAGAGACTGCTGCTCCAGTTTCTGACTCATTACGTGTGTGGCAGGGTCTAAGAGCCTGCAAGATCCCTGGTGATGCTGACGATGCTGGCCTGGGGATGGCACTTTAAGAAGCATTGCTCCGCAGCTCCACACCTCCCTTCATATTCTAGGTGATAGCACCACACTGCAGAGCCACAATGTTTTCAAACTCTGAAGATGCCTGAAAGTCTTATAGCCGAATGGGGTAGAGGGTCTGAATGATGACACTGAGACTGTCTGTGGACAGGGTCTAGAACTGTGTACTTTGCACAGACATTGGGTGTGATTTTTCTATAGAGAATATGCATGTGTGCAGAACCCATCATGGTTGTAGGATCTGTGAGTGTGTGAAGACCTTGTGGCTGATTGCAAACCTTTATGTGCACTCTGCTAATAAATAGAAAGTCTGAAGCTATTTTTCCCCTATGGCACAGGTGAGATCTCTGCAGAAAATTATGGCCTTTTTGTCTGCTAACAACCCAGCTGCTGTGAACAACTCTGATACTCGCCTGGCGGGCTGCTTCCTTCTTGGTATCCCTGGGCTGGAGGACCTACACATCTGGCTCTCCATCCCCTTCTGCACCATGTATGTAGCTGCCCTGGCAGGCAACGGCATTTTACTTTGTGTCATCCTCTCCCAGCCAAGCCTGCATGAGCCCATGTACATATTCCTGTCCATGTTGGCCAGTACTGATGTCTTACTCTCCACATCCACCATGCCCAAAGCCCTGGCCAACTTCTGGCTAAGTTCTACCCACATTTCCTTTGATGGCTGCCTAACCCAGATGTTCTTCATCCACTTCCTTTTTGTGGCTGAGTCTGCAGTCCTCCTGGCCATGGCCTTTGACCGCTATGTGGCCATCTGCTCCCCTTTGAGATATGCCACAATTCTCACCAGCACAACCATTGGGAAAATCGTGGCTGCCACGCTGGCCCGCAGCTTCATCATCATGTTTCCATCTATCTTCCTTCTCAAGCGCCTGCACTACTGCCGGGTCAATATCATTGCACACACATTTTGTGAGCACATGGGCATTGCCCGTCTGTCCTGTTCTGATATCTCCATCAACGTCTGGTATGGGTTGGCAGCTGCTCTGCTCTCCACTGGCCTGGATGTCATCCTTATTGCTGTTTCCTACATTCACATCCTCCGAACTGTCTTCCACCTCTCCTCTCAAGATGCCCGGTCCAAAGCCCTGAGCACATGTGGCTCCCACATCTGCGTCATCCTACTCTTCTACATCCCTGCCCTCTTTTCTGTCTTTGCCTATAGGTTTGGGGGGAGACACATCCCACGCTATGTCCATATCCTCCTGGCCAATCTCTATGTGGTCATCCCACCTATGCTCAATCCCATTATTTATGGAGTGAGGACCAAGCAGATTTTGGAAGGGGCTAAACAGCTGTTTTCAAATCTTATCAAACAATCTAAATAAGTGCTCCCGATTTGAAACAGCAACCCACTCCAGTACTCTTGCCTAGAAAATCCCATGGACAGAGGAGCCTGGTGTCCATGGGGTTGAAAAGAATTGGACACGACTGAGCGACTTCACTTTTTAATTCCTTTCTATATGTCTCCTCATCTCTACATCTTCCATTTATCCCTGTGTTGTTATCATCCATATTCCAATTATGTAAATACATGTTCTACTCAAATCCACATTTGACTTGGAAATCTATAGTAATAGCCAACCCCCTTTCTTCCATCTATTATTCAAATACCTCCTGATTCCCCTCTAATTCAAGGAAAATCTAATTAGGATAAATGCTCTAACTTACCTGAAATTTACCATATAAATAGGACTTTTCTTTGTATCTACTTTCATTTTCTCCTTGATATGGTAATCAATCACACATATAATTTTTTCATTTAGATTTTCCATTTCAACGTCCTTCTCACAATGGGAATCCTTAAGAACTGTCATGCTTATAAATTCACAGTCCCTTTAGATATTTATTTTTATTATCAGCTGTACATGTCCATAATTGAACATGTTTAAATATCCAAGTTCAGAGATGCTAACCCAGCATCATAATAGGTGAAGTAAACACATCCATTTATCACCAACTAAATGTGGCTCCACTGGATCATGGAGAAAGAAAGAGAGTTCCAGAAAAACATCTATTTCTGCTTTATTGACTATGCCAAAGCCTTTGACTGTGGATCACAATAAACTGTGGAAAATTCTGAAAGAGTTGGGAATACCAGACCACCTGACCTGCCTCTTGAGAAACCTGTAGGTAGATCAGGAAGCAACAGTTAGAACTGGACATGGAACAACAGACTGGTTCCAAATAGGAAAAGGAGTACGTCAAGGCTATATATTGTTACCCTGCTTATTTAACTTATATGCAGAGTACATCATGAGAAATGCTGGGCTGGAAGAAGCACAAGCTGGAATCAAGATTGCCAGAAGAAATATCAGGAACCTCAGATATGCAGATGACACCACCCTTATGGCAGAAAGCAAAGAAGAGCTAAAAAAAACCTCTTGATGAAAGTGAAAGAGGAGAGTGAAAAAGTTGGCTTAAACCTCTACATTCAGAAAACTAAGATCATGGCATCTGGTCCCATCACTTCATGGGAATTAGATGGGGAAACAGTGGAAACAGGGTCAGACTTTATTTTGGGGGGCTCCAAAATCACTGCAGATGGTAATTGCAGCCATGAAATTAAAAGACGCTTACTCCTTGGAAGGAAAGTTATGACCAACCTAGATAGCATATTCAAAAGCAGAGATATTACTTTGCCAACAAAGGTCCGTCTAGACACAGCTATGGTTTTCCAGTGGCCATGTATGGATGTGAGAGTTGGACTGTGAAGAAAGCTGAGCACTGAAGAATTGATGCTTTTGAACTGTGGTGTTGCAGAAGACTCTTGAGGGTCCTTTGGACTGCAAGGAGATCCAACCAGTCCATTCTGAAGGAGATCAGTCCTGGGTATTCACTGGAAGGACTGATGCTGAAGCTGAAACTCCAGTACTTTGGCCACCTCATGAGAAGAGTTGACTCATTGGAAAAGACTCTGACACTGGGAGGGATTGGGGGCAGGAGGAGAAGGGGACGACAGAGGATGAGATGGCTGGATGGCATCACCGACTCGATGGACATGAGTTTGAGTGAACTCCAGGAGTTGGTGATGGACAGGGGGGCCTGGCGTGCTGCAGTTCATGGGGTTGCAAACAGTCGGACACGACTGAGCGACTGAACTGAACTGAACTGAACTGAAATGTGGCTCAGCTGGTAAAGAATCCACCTGCAATACGAGAGACCTGGGTTCGATTTCTGGATTGGAAAGATGCCCTGGAGAAGGGAAAGGTTCCCACACCAGTATTCTGGCCTAGAGAATTCCATGGACTGTATAGTCCATGGGGTTGCAAAGAGGTGAACATGACTGAGCGACTTTCACTTCACTTCACTTCAAATACGAAAATACCATTTCAAAACTTTTATCAAATAAGCCTGGGCCACTTTTACCTCTTCCAGACAAAGCTTTCCTCAAAATGTAGATAACTGTATAGGAACACAGTAGTCTTTTCCATCCGAATATGTTTTGTATTTGAAAATTATACTCACAATTAAAATAAGTCAAATACCTACTCTTACATAATAGACAGAGACTTACATATTCTTTAATAACTCATTATTTGTCTTGTGCTCAGCGGTGTCCTACTCTTTGCAGCCCCATGGACTGTAGCCCACCAGGCTCCTCTGTCCATGGGACTTTCCTGGCCAGAACACTGGAATGGGTTACCATTCCTCCTTCAGGGGATCTTCCTGACCCAAGCATCAAACTTGCATCTTTTGCGTCTCCTGCTTTGGCAGGCAGATTCTTTACTCTTTTCATCTATTTTGTTGGGTCCTGAGAATATTTCTTATTGTGTATTAGAGTTTTTCTTTTTAATGTTGGTGACTTTATACCCTGTCTAGAATGCATTCCTTGAGAAAAGAGGTTATTTTGAAAGGTTCTATCACTATTGCTCCAAACATAGGCACCTATACATAGCAATTATGTATTATGTGTGTCTGTGCATAAAATTTGTATTTTAAAGATTTTTTTAACATCACATTTATGCTCAACATTTATTCTTCTTTGAGTGAGCTCTTCTCAGCCCTGGGATTCAGTGTCAAGTAGAAGAAAGAACTGTGCTAGGTGCCAGGATAGTGAGTTAAAGCCAGGATCTACTGCTTATTCAATGAATTCTAGATGTTCCATAGTCCCAGTGAACTTCAGTTTCTATTCATCTGTAAAGAAGATGAAGATGACATAAACAATTCAGTTAAATTGTTCAGTCACGTCTGACTCTTTGCAACCCCATGGACAGCAGCATGCCAGGCTTCCCTGTCCATCACCAAATCCCAGAGCTTGCTCAAACTCATGTCCATCGAGCTGGTTTTGCCATCCAACCATTTCATCCTCTATCATCCCCTTCTCCTCCTTCCTTCAATCTTTCCCAGCATCAGGGTCTTTTCCAAGGGGTGAGTTCTTCGCATCAGGTGGCCAAAGTATTGAAGTTTCAGCTTCAGCATCAGTCCTTCCAATGAATGTTCAGGACTGATTTCCTTTAGGACTGACTGGTTGGATCACCTTGCAGTCCAAGGGACTCTCAAGGGTCTTCTCCAGCACCACAGTTCAAAAGCATCAATTCTTCAATGCTCAGCTTTCTTTATGGTCCAACTCTCACATCCATACATGACTACTAGAAAATATATTTATTATAGTAAGCATTCAATGAATGTTCAGTTCATTTTTCTTTCCACAATGCTTTTTGCATCCTGAAGACAATATAATGAGAGTTACAGAAAGAAATTATTAGCATTTATCATGTGGAGGAGAAAACAGGAGAAGTTTTGGGTTCTGGATCTTTGTTAGAATTTTGAATCTTCTGTATATTATTTTTTTGACTTTGGGCAAGTTACTTCACCACTCTATGTCTCAACTTTCTCATATTTAAAAGAAAATACTAATAGTACTTTTCTCCTAATAATTTGATGAAAAATATATATTATATAGTATATATATGAGATATACACATATGTATATATTAACATATATCATTTAATAGTACTTGGCATATAATAAATGCTTTATAAAATAGCTTTACTTGTATTGTTGCTTTAATTAATAGCTCATCCAACTCAATAGCTCATCACCTCATAATTAATATAAGGTTGTCTTGATTAGAATTGATGCTTTTGAACTGTGGTGTTGGAACAGACTCTTGAGAGTCCCTTAGACTGCAAGGAGATCCAACCAGTCCATCAAAGGAAATCAGTCCTGATTGGAAAGACTGATGTTGAAGCTGAAACTCCAATACTTTTTGGCCACCTGATGCGAAGAACTGACTCATTTGAAAAGACCCTGATGCTGGGAAGGATTGAAGGCAGGAAGAGAAAGGGAAAACAGAGGATGAGACGGTTGGATGTCATTACCGACTTGATGGACACGAGTTTGAGTAAGCTCCAGAAACTGGCTGATGGACAGGGAAGCCTGGGGTGCTGCAGTCCATGGGGTCACAAAGAGTCAGACATGACTGAGTGACTGAACTGAACAGAACTGAACTGG
>SJYQ01005376.1:485887-505294 GCA_006410935.1 Redunca redunca
GTAATATTGTAAATCAACTATACTTTAATAAGAAACTAGGCTTAATAGAACTACAAATCCTTTGATTAGATAAAAGTGATTATTGAATTTTTAAAATATATCCTTAATATAAAGGTCATATATGGCAAGTTCACAGCTAACATGATACTCAATGGGAAAAGGCTGAAAACATTTCCTCTAAGTTTAGGAATAAGAGAAGCATGCCTGCTCTCATTTTTCTACATTATAGTATTGGAAGTTCCAGCAACAACAATCAGAAAAATTGAAAAAGAAATCTGAATGGGAAAGGAAGAAGTATGACACTATATATAGAAAATCCTAAAGTGAAAGTGAAGTCGCTCAGTCATGTCCGACTCTGCAACGCCATGGACTGTAGCCTACCAGGCTCCCCAGTCCATGGAATTTTCCAGGCAAGAGTACTGCAGTGGGTTGCCATTTCCTTCTCCAGGGGATCTTCCCAACCCAGGGATTGAACCCGGGTCTCCCGCACTGCAGGCAGACACTTTACCATCTAGATCCCACCAAAAGACTATGAGAACTCATCAATGAATTCAGTAAGGCTTCAGGATACTAAATTAATATATGTAAAGTTGATGGGTTTCTACACACTAACAGCAACTTATCAGAAAGAGAAATTAAGAAAACAATTTACAGTTGTATCAAAAAGAATAAAATATCTAGGAATAAATCCAGGAGGATGTAAAAGAGTTGTACTTGGCAAACTGTAAGACACTGATGAAAGAAACTGAAATTGACACAAACAAATGGAAAACTCCTGGATTGGAAGAATGAACACTGTTAAAATTACCATATCACCCAAGAAAATCTACAGATTCTATGCAATTCCTAACAAACAAATTTCCTGACAAATTCCTGACATCTTTCACAGAACTGTCACGCTCATATGATCAATTAATCTGTGACAACGGAGGCAAGAACAAACAGTGGGGAAAAGACAGCCTCTTCAATAAAATAATCAAATGTTCTCATACCGTATACAAAAATAAACTCAAAATGGATTAGAGACGTAAATGAAAGGCCTCAAATCACAAAATTTCTAGGAGAACATAAGTAGTAGTCTCTTTGACACTGACCTGAGCAATATTTTTTAGATATATCTGCCTAGGCAAGAAAAACTAAAGCAAAGCTAAATAAGTGGGACTACATCAAATTAAAAAGTTTTTTCACAGTGAAGAACACTAACCAATAAAATGAAAAGTCTAGCTATGTGATAACAGGATAATATCCAACACATACACAGAATTCTTCCAACTTAATGTCAAAAACAAAAAGAATTTAAAAATGGACAGAGGGAGTGAATAGACATTTTTCCAAGGAGGATATGAAGATGATCAACAGACACTTGAAAAGATGTTCAGCATCACTAAATATTGGAGAAATGAAAATCAAAACCAAATAAGATATCATTCTACATCATTCAGAATGATTAATTATCAAAAAGACAGCATATAAAAAGTGTTGGCGAGGATGTGGAAAAATGGGAGCCTAGTGCACTGTCGGTGGGAATGTAAACATTATAGTGTCCTCAAAAAATTAAAAATGGAACTACCATGCTATCCCGCAATTCCACTTCTGGGTTTTTTTCCCGAAGAAAACAAAAAGATAAATCTTGAAAGATACATGCACATTGATGTTCAGTGCAGCATTATTTACAGTAGAAAATATATGGAGGCAATCTAAAAGTCTATTGATAGAGAATAGGTAAAGAGATATTATATATATATATTTATATATACACACACATATGACAAAGGTGCAATATGTATGTGTGCTGCTAAGTTGCTTCAGTTGTGTCCGACTCTGTGAAACCCCACAGACGGCAGCCCACCAGGCTCCCCCATCCCTGGGATTCTCTAGGCAAGAACACTGGAGTGGGTTGCCATTTCCTTCTCCAATCCATGAAAGTGAAAAGTGAAAGTGAAGTCGCTCAGTCCTGCCCGACTCTTAGCGACCCCATGGACTGCAGCCTACCAGGCTCCTCCATCCATGGTATTTTCCAGGCAAGAGTACTGGAGCGGGGGTGCCATCGCCTTCTCCGTAAAAGAAGTCAGAGAAGGACAATCTCACTAGCCTGACAATAACTCCACAGGAGAGGTTTTTATAGTGAGTGACTAAGTATAGAAAAACTCTAGAAATTCCATGATCTAGGGTATGGATCTTATATGGCCTGAGGGCAAGACTTGAGTTCTTTTGACAGTGATGGAAAGCTTGGGTCATAATAGTACAACTCTCAGAATGATTCCCTCAGAATAGGACTTCCTACTTAGCAGCAGCAGCAGCATAGCTCAGTTGGTAAAGAATCTGCCTGCAATCCAGGACACCTGGGTTTGATTCCGGGGTCATGAAGATCCCCTGGAGAAGGAAATGGCAACTCACTTCAGTATTCTTGCCTGGAGAATCACATGGACAGATGAGCCTAGCAGGCTACAGGCCATGGGATCACAAGAGTCTGACAAGACTTAGCTACTAAACTACCACCACAGACTGGTTCAGAATTTGAAAAGGCATGTAAGTCAAAGCACCCCAACGATGAAATCAACAGGCAGAATTTAACAGCTCAGACTGCAATTCCTATAGCCCAATAACCAAGTTTTCAGTAATAAAATGTGAAGACACAGAAAAAAAATCACCAATCCTGAGAGTTTTTTTTAACTCCACCTTCCCCACTGACTTTGAGAACATGCCAAACTCGCTTTAGATACTTGCTCACTCCTGCTGATCATGAATCCTTAACACTCAGCTCAGTGACCTGTATCTGCTAACTTCTCAGTAATGCATTTTCACTACCCTGATTCCCACAAGGGCTCACTGTGAACTGTGATATAGTTCACCAGACAAAGTGGCTGACACTTCCCACCCCAACCTCATCCATATATTCCTTTCTGGGGTACTTTTCCGTCCTGTGGGAGAAAAGAAAAACAGGTTCAATTCAGAAATCACAGAACATTGCCCCCTTTCAGAAAGGTTTAGTATTACAGTCATAAAAGCAAGATCAGGGTCCAGGCAGATTATTCTAGTGAACCAGCAGGGGTCATGAGGATAAAAAAATAATAACTCCAGGTTGCAGAGTCTGACAGACTTGTAGGAGACAAAGAGGAGTCTATATTATTTTCTTTCTGTGATCTGATCCCTGAAAAGGAAGTCCTTTTCCTTCCACAAGCTAATTCTGAATAATTAGTACATTATTCTACACTGTAGATATATACATATGAATACAGACAAGATCCCTGGCCTTTAAGAGTTCAATGTGTTATTCTTCAGCCTCTTGTTTCTTATTATTCCGTACATAACTCCTTAGGGATATAATTACATTTTGTGGCTTGAACGCTTGTACAGTGTGTTGACCCACAGATCTACAGTAAAATCTAGTGGCTACACTTTACTTGGAACTCAGTTTTTTAATCTTATCTGAATGATATTCAAGATATGCTAGTTTGGTTTAAAAAACAGCAACAACAAATGTGCATTTTTTTTTCCCCCAGAAAACTGCTTTGTTTCCATAATTCCTCACCTTGTGAACAGCTTCACTGTCTATCCAATAGCTTAATGCAAAAATCAATCTTAGAAATTTGGGATTAAAATATACACACTGCTGTATATATAATAGGTAACCAACAAGGACCGACAGGGAGCCACACTAAATATCTTGTAATAACCTATAATGGAAGGGAATGTAAAAAAAAGAACATATACATAAAACATACATATGTGTGTGTGTATGTTTATATATATGGGCTTCCCTGGGTGGCTCAGATGGTAAAGAATCCACCTGCAATGCAGGAGAGCTGGGTTTGATCCCTGGGTTGGGAAGATCCCCTGGAGAAGGGCATAGCAACCCTCTCCAGTATTCTTTCCTGGAGAATCCTCATGTACATAGGAGCCTAGTGGGCTACAGTCTATGGGGCTGCAAAGAGTTGGACATGATTGAGAGACTAAGCACAGCACAGCATATATATATATAGCTGACTCACTTTGCTGTACATATGAAACACAGCATTGTAAATTAACTATATTTCAACAAAAATTTTAAATAGAAAAAATCAATTTCAGATTCCTCCTTCTTCCTTCCTCCAATATGCTACAGTCATTGGGCCTAATCATTTCATCTTAGCAACTTGTTTTATCAGTTCCTTCATATTTTCACTCTACTGCTTTAGTTTAGTTTCATCTGGACTGTTTCAATAGTCGTTGATCTCCTTGATTTCAGCATTGGGCATTTCCACGTCCCCAACTATGCAGCCAGGCTCGGATCTATCCAAAATACAAATAACTGCATTTTCCACTGCCTTTGAGAGAATAAAATCAAACCTCATGGAATAGATTAATCGGGCTTCCCAGACATAAGAGACGAGGGTTTGATCCCTGGGTGGGGAAGATCCCCTGGAGGAGAGCATGGCAACCCACTCCAGTATTCTTGCCTGGAAAATCCCATGGACAGAGAATCCTCATGGGCTACAGTGCCTACATAGGGTTGCAAAAAGTCAGACACAACTGAAGGGACTTAGCACACACACACAATAGGAAATAGATGCTGCTGCTGCTGCTGCTAAGTTGCTTCAGTCGTGTCCGACTCTGTGCGACCCCATAGACAGCAGCCTACCAGGCTCCCCGTCCCTGGGATTCTCCAGGCAAGAACACTGGAGTGGGTTGCCATTTCCTTCTCCAATCCATGAAATTGAAAAGTGAAAGTGAAGTCACTGTCATGTCCAACTCTTAGCAACCCCATGGACTGCAGCCCACCAGGCTCCTCCATCCATGGGATTTTCCAGGCAAGAGTTCTGGAGTGGGGTGCCATTGCCTTCTCCAGGAAATAGATGAGCAGATACATTACAGGACAACAGTAATTCATTACCTGATCTGCCAGTTAATTTTAGGCAAACAAATGTAAATTGAGGGTCTCAAAGTTTCTTTGTAAAGCAGATATTTAACCTTTCACTAACTTTTCTGTGATAAATTGAATTTCAAGTGCAAAAATCAAATCTATAGTCATAAGAAGATATCTTTTTAAGGGTTGGGGTGAGTGGATTGGGCTTGAATAAAGTAGGGATTCAAAAATGTGGAATAGGGTGAAGGAAATAAGAAAGATCAAGGAAAACTTGTTAGGAGAACTTGAAAGATAGATGTTCTAAAAGCAGCAGTGTAACTTCTACCTTGAAATTCTGGAATAGCTATTCTCAAAAGAAAATTCAGAAAAAGAAAACGCAAGTTGTATTTAATGGAATGTTATAAACTCTTTGGTTTATTAATCCTCACATTTTAAAAAAAAAGCTTCTGATGAAATGAATTTTGAGCTAATTCCTGAGCTAGATATCATTCTTCTTTTGAATCTATTCCTTGCTAGATACTAGTCTTCTTTAATATCAAGGCTCTCTTGAACTATCTTTTTGGCTTTTTGCTCTGTTCCTTCAAGGTACTTTCCCTGGAAATATGTTTCTTCAGTGGGCTCCTTTGAATATCAGCTCACATTTCTCTTCTTACTCATATTTTTCATCTCTTAATTTTACCTTTTCTTCCGAATAGACGTCATTAAGAATGAGAGTAAAAGATATGGCTATATGTCATGATTTACTTATCCTTAATTTCCACCTATACTTTGTCTTCAATTTCAGGAAGAGAAAACCAATTATTGACAAATTCATTGTCTTCTATCTATACTCAATAGAATCTAGTTAAGCAATTTTCCTCCAAATTAAAGCAATAATTAGACATTTATTTTCCCTGGATTTAGACATTGTCTGTCACCTCCAGACCTCTTCAACCTGATCAGTGCAGCGAGGTGACCTTTTCTTACATAACATTTAGACATTGAAAATATTTCATTCCCAACTACACCCTACCATCTCTCTCTCTTTCACACACACACATACACACACAAAACTCCTTAATGATTTCCCAACAATGTCAAGACAATTCAGTGAGGAAAGAATATGTCTCTGAGACAACAGGCTATCCCCACACTCAAAAGAATAAAACAGAACCTCTATCTCACATAGTAAAAATGAACTTAAAATAGCTCACAGCTCTAAGGGTAAGAGTTAAATTATAAAATCTTTAGAAAAAAATATAGGAGAAAGTCTTCATGACTTTGGGTTAGGCAAAAACTTCATAGACATGACATCAAAAGTACAAGTGACAAAAAAAACGGATTTCATCAAAATTAAAAATCGAATCTTCAAAGGATGCACTCAAGAAAATGAAAAGACTACCCATAGAATGGTAGAAGATATTTACAAATCACAGAACTCATAAAGGACTTGTATTTAGAATATATGAAAATCTCAGAAAAAGACAAATAACCCAATTAAAAAAAAGATCAAGGACATGAATAGACATTTCTCAAAAAAGGTACACAGTTAGTAAAGTGTATGAAATGATGATAAACACTATTAGTCCTTGAAAGTGAAAGAAAGAAAGTGGAGTCGCTCAGTCGTGTCCGACTCTTTGCGACCCTGTGAACTGTAGCCTACCAGGCTCCTCCATCCATGGGATTCTCCAGGCAAGAATACTGGAGTGGATTGCCATTTCCCTCTCCAGGGTATCTTCACTGGAGTTAGTTGCCATTTCCTTCTCCAGGGGATCTTCCCGACCAGGGATCGAACCCGGGTCTCCGCATTGGAGGCAGACGCTTTAACCTCTGAGCCACCAGGGAATGCAAATTAAAATAATGATGAGATAGCACTTCACACAAAGTAAGTTATTATAAGAGAAAACAAAACATATAATAACAAGTTCAGGCAAAGATGTGGAGAAACTGGAACCCTTCTTTACAAAGCTGGTGGGAATGCAAAATATTACAGTCACTTTGGGAAACAGCCCGGAATTTCTTCACAAAAGTAAATACATGATCCAGCAATTCTATTCTTAGGTATATACCCTAGAGAAATAAAAAGCCTATGTTTATTTTTTTAAAAATTGTACAAGAAAATTCATAAACATGTTATTCACAATAGCCAAGAAGTAAAAACAATCCAAATGTCTAAAAACTGATGGATGAACAAAACGTGAAAAATCCATCCAGTAGAGTATTACTCAGGCGTCAAAGGAACAAAATACTCATACAAGATACAACATGGATGAACCTCGAAAATATTATGTTGAATCACAGAGCCCTCTGCTCTGACTTTTATCTGGACACCCTCCCAGGCCATCCTTCCCTAAATGCCTTCCCAGACCAAGTCAGTTTCCTTGGAGCAGAAAGTTTAGCCTTTCTTTTCTTCTCAGAATTGCTGTACTATTAAACCCCTACAGTTGAAGTTCCTGAAGCTTCATAAAGCTTGCTTGTATTCCTAAGGACTTAAGAAGAAACATTTACAGTCTCTCAGTTATATCAATTAAAATTAGATACAAAGTTGTATCTGTAATACAAGTTCCAGCTATATTCGTAATTTTAAATTTTAAAATTTAAATAAACTTTAATGATCTTTTTGCAAAGTATGCCATAACACCAAATTGTTATCTTTCCTTATTCGTATAACTTTATAAATACTTTTATTCAGACATTAATTGATATTTTAATATGGAGTACAGATATGAGTATACTAACACTGACATGAGGTCAGAAAGCCAAACTGAAGACCATCTACAAGTACCATCCCTGGCCTTCAGGAGTTGGCCGAGGCCTCACCGTTTGCGGTTCAACCTGTAAGCGGAACCGCCTTCTTGAAGCTGGATGCGGCCTTGGAGTGCAGGACCCAGCGCGGCGCTGGACAAATCAGCAGCATCTCCTCCCCCCGGCCCCGCCCCCGCCCCTTTCCCCCTGAGCCTTTCTGCCTCGGTGGCGGCGGCAGCAGCTGTAAATCCTCGGCTCTGATCCAAGTCACAGATTGCAGGTTGGTGAGCGAATCCATTTTCTGGCCAGCCGCCGCTGTCCCCACTAGTGTTCAGAGTTTGAACCGTCCTACAGGTTGTTTGGGGGTGTTCGCGGGTGGAGGCCGACCGAGGGAGACCTCTGCAGTTTTGAGATGACTCAAGTTCAGGAAGGGAGTGAGGAGGAGACACCTTTGGAGCTGGGAGTAGGCTGTGTAAAGGTGGTGATAATGAAACCCTGATTCTGGAAGCTACAGGATGTCGGGGGGTCACCTCTGAAAGTCCTGTTAGGGAATGACGTTGGGGAGTAACGGCCGACCTGGGGACTGGCCTGGATCCAGAGGTCAGCAGCCCCTCCCCCCCTCTCCAGCTTTCCTGCTCCGGGAAGTGAGCACCGTTTATCCTGCCCCCACCCCCACCCCTCGGCCCCTGAGGCCCTGACTCCACCCTGAGCGAGTTGGGGAATGAGCCTTCCGGACGCACTCGGTCGGACCTGCGGGCTGGTGCAATTTCCCCGAAGCCGGCAAGGTGGCGCCCCGCTGAGCTCCGGAGAAAAGACCTTTCCGTGAGCTCTGTCTGTTCTTCAGAGACTATTTTAAAAGCCTTTCGTTTGCCTTGACTATCTGAAGCCTCTGCGTGCCCTTCACCCGGAGATGTCTGCCCTCTGTGGCTGGATCACTTATTGTCACTTGAAGTGACAGGGCGGTAGAAGAAATGGGGTCCCTTCCCTTGTGGGGCTCATGATACAGATAATTTATTTCTTTCTCATCCTCACTGCGAATGAACTCAGCGAGATTAGAGACAGCGTTTAATCTGTCAATGAAGATAGAAATGTGTGATTAGGAGCATAAGAGCTGTGGCCAGAGTGCCTGGGCTCAGCGTCAGCCTTGGCCACTTAGACCCAGCCTGTGTGCCCCCTACCTGTTGCTTGAGCTTCAGCTTCTTCTCTCTGTATAATGGACAGCGTCATATTTAACATTCTAGAGGTTTGGTGAGGTTTAAGTGAGGCAGAAGTTTAAACACAGGAGAGCGCCTGAAAAAATAGTAAATACTGAAAATATTAATCAAACTCAATACCTACCTTAGAAAAGTACGAAATCAAAATTTTGAAAGAATACCGATTTACTGACTTTTACTCTGAAAATTATTGAGTTGTGAGCTTTCACTCTAAAAGATGGTTCAGATCTAAGTATCAGTTCATTCTCTGCCCTTCCCCACCCACCTTCACCCCTTTGTATTTTGCACCCTAAATTGCAATTACCTGGGAAGAAAGCAGAGCTTCTGAGGACTTAATGTGCATACGAATCACCTGAGATCTTATAAAAACGCAGATACTGAATTGGTCTCTCTGAGGCCCAGAAATTCTGGATTCCAGTGAAGCAAGTTAGCAGACCCCTTGACCATTTTCTGGAGGCAGCTTCTGATGTAAGTGGTCCCACCCAGTCCTGGATTTGGCTTCTTTCATTTGCTAATTTGGGCTTCCCAGGTGTTGCTAGTGGTGAAGAACCCCCTGTCAACGCAGGAGAGACGTAAGAGATGCAGGTTCGATCCCTGGGTCGGGAAGATCCCCTGGTGGAGGGCATGGCAATCCACTCCATTATTCTTGCCTGGAGAATTCTCATGGACAGAGGAGCCTGGCAAGCTACAGTTCATGGGGTCCTAAAGAGTTGGACCGGACTGTAGGACTTTCATTTGCCAATTTGATCTTCTGAGCTCTTCCCCTTAGGTTCTGGTATCTGCTCTCACGCAGAGGGACTCCTTTTTCTGCCACCCCCACTGCTCTTGAGACATGGGACTCTGTTGGCTTTTCTTGTGTCGTTTGGGCTGCACTGAGCAGTAGCCATTGGTGAAGAGCCTAATGGGATGTGGGCAGGGCTCACTCAAACTCATAACTGAATGTTAGCTGAGTCTGTTTTCTACCTTTCCCCAGGTTCAACTTCATGACAAGAGACATCAACTCTTACATAATCTTTTCTGTTCAAGAATCTTACTCTGCCTTGAATATCTCAAGTAGAACATTAGATGGAAAAGTTATATAGAATTGTAGGGCCACATACATAATTTAAATTTTTCTATTGGCTTCATTAAAACATTAGAAGAAATTAACTTTAATATATTTAACTTCATGCTCCCCAGATATATTTAGACAATGTAATCAATATTTTAAAATCCATTAGTGAAATGTTTTAGATTATTTTTTCTTACCAAATCTTTCTTACCAGATTATTTGCTTCTTACCAAATCTTCAGTGTGTATTTTATACTTAAAACATCTCATTTTCAATTAGCCACATCTCAAGTGCTCATGTGGCTACCATGCTTGACAACACATTTCTAACTTGCATTCAGAAGATCAGAAAATTAAGCCTCAGTTTTTCTTATTGCATTTCTTCTTTTTTTTGTTAGATCTACTGAGTTGTCATTTACATTTAATAAGTTGGCAATTTGAAGCCTACAGTTCCATCAGGTTTGACCACATATAGTTGTCCAAACAACACAGTCATGATATATATAGGGCATTTCCATCATCCTCCATACTTTTTTGTGTCCCTTTGTAATTCATCCCCTTCTGGCAGCCCCGGGCCCTGGTATCCACTAGTCTGTTCTCAAATAGTAGACTTTTTTGTCGTTTTTAGGATTTCATATAAATGAAATCATACAGCACCTTATCCTTGCTGTCTAGGTTCTTTCATTCTGCATAATTCTTTTGAGATTTATTTTGTTGTATATATCAGCACACCCATTTTATTGTTTGGTAATATGCACTGAGGTCATGGTTTCAGCTCTCTATATCCCTAGCAATGCCTTGTACTCACTTATCTCACAGATTGTTTTCTTGGTCTAGGGCACTTTCTCAGGCTCTTCTGTAACGGCTTGTTACTGGCAGGCAACTTGATATTTTTTTAATCCTATTAGACCATCAAGAGGGGAAAATTGATGTCAATTACAGGACCTGTCACCAGATTCAATGGGTCCACCACTTAGGGTGCATAGCCAATGGACCACCAACTACTGATTAAAGTAGAAGTGTTTCTTACTTGTGACAAGTAAGGAGACAGGGAGAAGCTCAAAAACTCTTTCTGAACAGCAGGATCGGGGAAGTTTTGTGTCTGGGGTGCATGGCTATTCATGAAATGGCAGGCTTGATCTTCCATGTAGTGTGGGTTTCTTTAGCTTGCCAAAAATGGAAAGCAAACAGGTGCTTGGTGGTTTGCTCACACTGTGGTTATCTTGTTGATTGGAATGCACTGTAACCTTTGTGAACCATCTGGTATTTGGAACTTTTTGCATCTTTTTGCAATGGTTAGTTTCTGCAAAACAATGCATACCTTGGTTTAACTCCATCAGTTCCCTGCTGCTGCCTAGCTAACAGATTTTGTTTTCTTAAATTTTGCCCACACTGAGCATGTTGTACACAGTGTACATCCACCTTTGCTGGGGGCCAGTCAAGAAACATAGAATTATATCTACTCTCAGTCAGGCTATGGCCTACCTTGTACATGAGGGTCACAGCTGGAATCAGAGGTAGTATTCCTTCAAGTAGGCAGTGCCTCTGTCAGCTGGCTCTTCTTTGGTGACCCAAACTAGACTCCTAGGCCCATTCCTATATAGGCAACGGGAACATGTGGTTTCCAATGAGTGATTCAATGTTGGAATACTATAAATAAAGACTTTCAAATTTCCTTAAAATTGTGTGATTTAAGACAACAGTAATATAATTTAATGACTGAAAACTTTCAAGAGTGAGAAGATATTTTTCAATGAGGACATCTATATTAATTAAGCACAGACAAAAATAAAGTTAGGGTCAGTTCCAATATCTTGAGTTGTCCCATCAGAGAAAGTACTAGCTTCCCTAACTAACCCTTATGTGAGGGAAGGAAAAAAGACTGGGCCAGGTCCAGCTTTCTCACCTTGTCCTTAAATGCCATCTTATTAAATCTTGTAAATGACTTGAGATAGTGGATTTTTCCCCCCTAGGTCCAAAAGTAGGAGGGAGATATGAAAGGGGTGAGAAAGTGATGCATTCGTCCTTATAACAAATATTTATATAGAGCTGCCCTTTCATCAGATTTTGCTGTGTCCCTGTTCCTGGTAAAAATATCAGAGGCTTTTTTCATCATGGTAATAGGGCAGAGCCCTAAAGGATTGGCAAGCAATATGAATGTAGGGACAGCCAGTTTTTACTGAGACTCTTCTACACAGGCTCAGGTAATTTATGACATAAGGGAGGACTTGTCATCAGCAATTCACAAAACCACATCTCAGATCAGGAATTACCCCAGTGTTCCAGAACCAGAGACAGACAAATTCAGGGTTCAGAGCTGCATCTGTGTTACCCCAGTTGGCAGTGCCTTCTCTTCTCATCTCACGCTGTCAGGAAAAGGGAAGCATGGAGTCCCAGGGATGTGCTGTGAGGAATGAAGCAGCACGGGGCTGGAGAAGGAGCCTGCAGATAGCTTAGGAATTGCTTGTAGGATGCTTGCAAACGTCAGAAGAAGGGAGCTATCGTGCTGAATCAGTACAGCTGAAAAATGAGACAAGCACCAGTCAGGAGTGGGTAGAAACAAGCTGAGCCACTTTGTGATCTGAGTGCCTTTGCAGGTAGTGTGTGGGGGTAGAGGGTGCATAAAGGAAACATTCTCTTCTTTTAAGGACCAGACAACTGAGGGTTCAGTTCAGTTCAGTTCAGTCTGACTCTGCGACCCCATGAATTGCAGCACGCCAAGCCTCCCTGTCTATCACCAACTCCCGGAGTTCACTCAGACTCGCATTCATCGAGTCAGTGATTCCATCCAGCCATCTCATCATCTGTTGTCCCCTTCTCCTCCTGCCCCCAATCCCTCCCAGCATCAAAGTCTTTTCCAATGAGTCAACTCTTTGCATGAGGTGGCCAAAGTACTGGAGTTTCAGCTTTAGCATTCCTTCCAAAGAAATCCCAGGGTTGATCTCCTTCAGAATGGACTGGTTGGATCTCCTTGCAGTCCAAGGGACTCTCAAGAGTCTTCTCCAACACCACAGTTCAAAAGCATCAATTCTCCAGCGCTCAGCCTTCTTCACAGTCCAACTCTCACATCCATACATGACCACTGGAAAAACCATAGCCTTAACTAGACGGACCTTAGTCAGCAAAGTAATGTCTCTGCTTTTGATATGCTATCTAGGTTGGTCATAACTTTTCTTAAAAGGAGTAAGCGTCTTTTAATTTCATGGCTGCAGTCACCATCTGCAGTGATTTTGGAGCCCAAAAAAATAAAGTCTGACACTGTTTCCACTGTTTCTCCATTTGAATTTGCATAAAACTAGATAACCTTTGCTTCATCAGTTATTCATTCCGAGACCTTTGATAATTGAATATCTTTTTAAGAAGTTCACTTTTCACATTTGTTAAAAAGTGTTATTACATTTATCTGATTGAGTTATTATGGGATTAGATTATATAATGCCTATAAAAAGTTCAGCCATTGCCTCTCACATAAAAAGCAATCAGAAAATGGTCTCTGATTATTTTTTGTTTTCTACTGTCCCTTGCAACAAATAACTTCATGGCTACATATTTGCTTGCATTAATAATGATTGTCTTTGCTATGTGTTCAAAAGAGGATGTGTTTCCTGCTCACAGTCTGAGTGGTACACTTCCTTGTACGGGATTTATTTCAATCATCCCTATCTCCCCATATCAGCTACAGCACTGTGCTTGACTCGGGTCTTTTCCCATAGCTGCCTTGTGTAAAAGCTGTGGAGTTGGGAGAGCTCTGAACCAGAAGTCACAAGATAGCCTCTCCCTCTTTTTTTTTCCTGTTATATAATTTTTTAAAATTGAGATACAGTTCATATACCATAAAATTCACCCTTTCAAGGTATACAAATAAGGTTGTTGTTTTTTTTTTTAATCACAAAGGTGTTCACTAGCATCACTGTCTAATTCCAGAATATTTTCATCACCAGCCCCCCCAAAGTGATTCCAAATGCATTAGTAGTCATCCTCTATTCCCCGTCCCACCAACTCTTGGCAACCACTAATCTACTTTGTGTGTCTGTTCATTTACCTACTCCATATTATTTTTAAACGTTATTTATTTATGCTGCACTGGGCCTTCATTGCTTTTGCGTGGGCTTTCTCTGCTTGCAGCAAGTGAGGGTTACTCTTCGTTTTGGTGTGCTTCTCGCTATGGTGACTCCTCTTGTTACGGAGCGCAGGCTCTTAGGTGCATGGGCTTGGAAGTTGCAGCATACGAGCTCAGTTGTGGCGTGTGTGATCTCTAGCACACAGGCCCAGTAGTTGTGGCACATGGACTTTGCTCCGCTGCATGTATAATCTTCCTGGACCAGGGATCGAACCTGTGTCTCCTGCATTGTCAGGTGGATTCTCATCTACTGCGTCACCAAGGAAGTCCTAGACATTGCTTATAAAAAGAGTTCTATAATATGTGATCTTGTGTATTTGGTTTTACTCACTTAGCATGTTTTCACAACTCATCCATGTTATTAAAGGTATCAATTCTTCATTCCTCTTTTTCCTCCATTTTTATCTTTTTCTCCTATCAGTGATTCTGAAATACTTTCCCCAAATGCTACAAGACCTCTGTCCCAAACACCCCACCTGCATACTTCTGCCTAGGTCTGCTCTTAATGCATTATCCTATCCCTGGACCATATGTGACGTCAACTGCCCACCTGTCTCTTCCTCTCCCATTCACATGGGCCCCGTAAGCCTCCTGCTAGAGTTTTGGACAGCCCTGGTAAAGTCTTGTCCCCAAAGCACCAGGTCAATGCCAGACTTTGAGCACCGTTAAGACCATCTTTGCAGTCCATGGGGTCGCAAAGAGCTGGACACGACTGAGCGACTAAACTGAACTGAACACCATCTTTCCTGGAGAAGGAAATTGCAATCCACTCAGTATTCTTGCCTGGAGAATTCCATGGACAAAAGAGCCTGGCAGGCTACAGTCCACGGGGTCGCAAAGAGTCCGACATAACTAAGCGCTAACACACACACACCATCTTTGAGGTTAAAGTTACAAGATTGAGGATGAACCTTTGAACTAGGACTCAACATGAGAAGTGTTGCCGGCTCTGTGATTTATAAGCTGTGTGATTTTTATAAAGTCACTTAGTTTCTCTGCTTATCAAAAGGCCAAAAATAATTTATTCATAGTTTTCCTATGAGGGATAAAGCAGGGGAATATAGTTTTGAAATCACAACTGGTTATAAAAGTGTTGGTTGTAAAGATATGACATCATCTTATTGTGGTCATTGTGATTTCTTTGGGTTTTTCTGGGGAAGTGACCATGAGAGATGAAAGGGCTCTGTGTAAAGCTCTGTTAGAAGGCGGTTGTGTCTTCCCAATAAATGATAACCTTTGAATTTGGAGATTAGATCCTGGAGAGCTGTGCCATCATGATGGCAAAGAGAGGCGAAGAAGCTGCTGAGAAAGATCTAATCATCTATGGAGACATGAGGAGATTCTGGTTTCCTTCATCGAAAGTTGAGGACCTGTGTGTCAGGCACTGAACTCATTCAGTAATAAGCAAAACAGTCTCTGATCTCATGGAGCTTATATTCCAGTGGGAGGATTCAGACAATTAAAGATGCATATTGTTGTTTAGTTGCTTGGTCATGTTTGATTCTTTGTGACCCCATGAACTATAACCCACCAGACTCCTCTGTCCATGGGATTTCCAGGCAAGAACACTGAAGGGGGTTGCCATTTCCTTCTCCAGGGGATCTTCCTGACCCAGGAACTTGCATCTCCTTCATTGGCAGGCAGGTTCTTTATCACTGAGCCACCAGGGAAGCCCCCCAAAAGAAATGTATTAGGTGGTGATAAAAAGAAAAATAAAGTCATTGAGTACATGAAAAGTGATGGTGTGGGTGGCTGTGTCTTCGCTAGGCTTGATGGAGGAAACCCTGATGGTAAGGAAACATGTAGGGAGAACGTTGAAAGAAGTCAGAGAGTCATGTGGATACCAGGGTGAAGGGGCTTCCTTGCAGTAGGAACAGCAAGTGCAAACACCCTGAGGGAGCAGCATGTTCTGGTGCTTTGAACATTGAGGATGTGTGTCTGTGGGCTGAGAAAAGGCTAAACAGATTGTGACTCACCCAAGTCCACTTCTCTCCAGGATCTCATTGTCCCTTTATCCAGTGAATAAAAGGAAATTGTTTTATTGCTATAATGAGGGTGCAAATTGATGTCTAATGTGAGGCAGGGGCAAAGAACATGTTTGAAGTTAGAATGAGAAGTTCCCATTACCCCAGTGCTTGACCTCTTTATCCAGAACAGTTTGTCTCCCTCATTTCTTACCCTGAACCCTTTTTTGTTTGCCCATCTACCCAGGATTCCAAACGCAAGAAGTACCTTAGAAGCCAGGGCTGGGCAGGCAGAGGCCAGGAAAGTGGCTACAATGACTTCAGCAGTCCTGGTGGACATCCAAGATGAAGTGACCTGCCCCATCTGCCTGGAGCTCCTGACCGAACCCCTGAGCATAGACTGTGGACACAGCTTCTGCCAAGCCTGCATCACTGCAAACAACAAGGAGTCCGTGTCTGGCCAAGAGGGGCAGAGCAGGTGTCCCGTGTGCCAGACCAGCTACTGGCTTGGAAACCTGAGGCCTAATCGGCACCTGGCCAACATAGCCGAGAGGCTCAGGGAGGTGGTGTTGGGCTCAGGGAAGCAGCTGAAGGTGATTCTTTGTGCGCACCATGGAGAGAAACTCCAGCTTTTCTGTGAGGAGCATGGGAAGCTCATTTGCTGGCTTTGCGAACGGTCTCAGGAGCACCGTGGTCACCACACGTTCCTCATGGAGGAGATAGCCCAGGAGTACCAGGTGGGTGCCCAGGTAGAGGGAAGACAGGCAGAAACAGACTGCTTGGTAGATTTTAACTTTTTTTTATGCTCTAATCTAATTTCTTTGTAGCCCTCCCATTTAATTAGAGGGTGAACCTAGAAAAAGCCCTTCTGACCAAGAGCAGAGACCATCTCTGTCTTGCTTACCACGATCGTCTCTGCATGAGTAGAGACTGCTGAAGAAGGCCAGCAGGGAGCTAGACAGGTCGAGTGCAGGGGATATATTGGCAGTGAGAGTAAAGAACTTAAAGTGATTCATGGTCAGGTGGTTCCCCCGCAGAAAAGAGAATGTGTCTATTCTCACTGGTTTCCATCCCTTGTTTGTAACAGGTAACTTTGACTTCTCAGTTTTTCATTCCAGGGCTGGCATTTCCTGAGGTCAGCATAATCTCTCCCCCATTCATTCCATGTCTTGGCACTTAGATAGTTTGACACTTGACCCTACTTGACTTGTGTTTCTTCCAGGAGAAGTTCCAGGAGTCTCTGAAAAAACTGAGGCAAGAGCAGCAGGAAGCTGAGAAATTAACAGCTGTTATCAGAGAGAAGAGGACATCCTGGAAGGTAAGAGATTCTTCTGAAGGTGTCCTAGAACAGAAATCAAGCCAGGGCATGGGAGATGAAGGCAAAGGAGACCCGGTTTTATCTGTTCCCCAGTTTGTCTAGATAAGCTTCCTTTTGCCCAGTTGTTCACTGCAAGCCTTCCAAACAAGCATATTGTTCTTGATGCAGAGTAAGGGGGAGAGAAAGGGGAATAGAAATGAACATATCAAAGGGAATCTAGGTTTCTGAAAATAATCATATGGGAAAATAACCATAATCATTGGCAGCCCTTAATTAAGGATTCTGGACCTTGTTCTGTAGTTTCAAAAGCTGGAAAAATAGGTCAGACACAGGCCAGCCATTCTTATATCAATATTGAAAATTGGAAGAGGAGGCTGATGCCTGGTCCTGACATGCCAAGAAAGGTGTTTGGAATCTGAACCACCCCCAGGAATCAGAGTCTCTGTCTTAGAAGCCTAGATAAGGCAGCCTGGGGCCAGTGGCCTGAGAAGAGCTGAAAGGAGAACAGAAAGAAAGAGCAGGTTCTGCAGGGCCTACTCCCTCATTTGTTCCTCCAACCCAGTGAGACCTTCCAGGAAAGCAGTGCAGAGCCTGCCTCCCTCGCCCCACCGCCCCTTATACAGGAGACCCTCAGCTCAGCAGACTAGCAGCCTCTTTCTTTTCCACGTTCCTTAAGAATCAGGTGGAACCTGAGAGACACAGGATCCAGAAACAGTTTGATCAGTTGAGGAGCATCCTGGACAAAGAGGAGCAGCGACAGCTGAAGAAGCTGGAGGAGGAGGAGAGGAGGGGGCTGAACATCATAGCAGAAGCTGAGGTCGAGCTGGTCCAGCAGAGCCAGTCCCTGAGAGAGCTCATCTCAGACCTGGAGCGCCGTTGTCAGGGGTCAGCAACAGAGCTCCTGCAGGTAAGAATGGGAAAGGGGCCAAGACCAAGAGAAAATAACTCTCCTTCCCTTCTGGGACTCCTATCCTGGTGGAGGAAAGAAAAAATTTCCTTTGATCATATAGCGCCTCTTCTCTATTTAGACAGTTCAAGGTTTATCCATGGATAAAGCACAGGATAATTAAAAGTACAAATGCTAAGGGATTGTCTCATATTTCCTATGTATAAAGGATACTCCAAAAGTTAATACTATGTCAAAGATCTTGTATAGTGAGTGATATTTTATAGCATCATTTCTCAGTCTTGGTACTATTGACCTCTGATGCTGTGTTGGGATTGGTCAGGTTCCTTTCACCCAGATTAGTCACAGGCATACACAACCAAACTCAAGTACTTTCGAGATTTTTTTATGTAATCACCAACTCTTCTTTGCTGTGACTCTGTTCTATAGGATAGAATCATTGAACATGTTATAATAGTTCAAACAGAGCTTTTGAGGAACAAAGAAAGAAATCTGGTTTCTGTGTGTATATAGACTGGGAGAGTGCAAGCTGTCAAATCCAGAAATCTGATAGAAAGATTTGAACTGAGGTGGAAATCTGAGTGGTTATTTCTTCATAGAGTGAATAGTGTGACTGTTAAGTTGAAGCAGGATGTACCTTGAGACATTGTGAAACCTTCAGGCTATTCCTTATTTTCTGTTTGGTTTCTTGCTTTCCTCTTGCTGTCTTTCCTAGTGGAATAATTATTTCTTTACTTATTCTTGGACCCTAGTATTGGGGTCAGTTCAGTTCAGTCGCTCAGCCGTGTCTGACTCTTTGCAACCCCAGCACGCCAAGGCCTCCCTGTCCATCGCCAATTTCCAAAGTTTACTCAGACTCACGTCCATTGAGTCGGTGATGCCATCCAACCATGTCATCCTCTGTCGTCCCCTTCTCTTCCTGCCTTCAATCTTTCCCAGCATCAGGGATCAGGGTCTTTTCAAATAAATCAGTTCTTCACATGAGGTGGCCAAAGTATTGGAGTTTTAGCTTCAGCATCAGTCCTTCCAATGAACACCCAGGACTGATCTCCTTTAGGATGGACTGGTTGGATCTCCTTGCAGTCCATAGTTCAAAAGTATCAATTCTTTGGTGCTCAGCTTTCTTTATAGTCCAACTCTCCCATCTATACATGACTATTGGAAAAACCATAGCTTTGACTAGACAGACCTTTGTTGGCAAAGTAATGTCTCTGCTTTTTAATATACTGTCTAGGTTGGTCATAACTTTTCTTCCAAGGAGCAA
>SJYQ01005376.1:505783-521315 GCA_006410935.1 Redunca redunca
CAGTTTGTTGTGGTCCACACAGTCAAAGGCTTTGTCATCATCAGTAAAACAGAAGTAGATGTTCTACTGGAACTCTCTTGCTTTTTTGATGATCCAGTGAATGTTGGCAATTTGATCTCTGGTTCCTCTGCCTTTTCTAAATCCAGCTTGAACATCTGGAAATTCATGGTTCATGTACTGCTGAAGCCTGGCTTGGATAATTTTGAGTATTACTTTACTAGCATGTGAGCTGAGTACAATTATGTGGTAGTTTGAGCATTCTTTGGCATTGCCTTTCTTTGGGATTGAAAGGAAAACTGACCTTTTCCAGTCCTGTGGCCACTGCTGAGTTTTCCAAATTTGCTGGCATATTGAATGTAGCACTTTCACAGCATCGTCTTTTAGGATTTGAAATAACTCAGCTGGAATTCCATCACCTCTACTATCTCTGTTCATATTGGGATCATGGGGTAGTTATTTTCCACCACTTGGAGCTTTTCCTCATTCACTGCTTCTGGTTTCATGTCTTTAGCTTATTCTTCTTGCTTTTCTCTTCATCTTTTATGTTGGGTTGCCCTAATGCTTGCTTCTAACCCCACTTATTCTAACCCCTTTACAAGTGTCCTCAAACTGGAAACATTGCTTCATAAGTACAAACGGATAATCAGTTTGTTTAATTGTTAGTTGAGGCCCCTGCTCGACTCTTCTACCCAGAACACCCAGTGGTCATTTTAACGAGAGTGTTATCGTAGTCAGTTTTCGCAGAACTTGCCCATCACAAACAGTTACTCCTCCTCTTTTCCATATCTGTTTAACATTGTTGCCCATGAAGATTTGACAGCTGGACACATACCTGCAGCTTTCAAGTTTCGAAATGTGAACCCTGAGAATAAAGCTAAGCTAAGAGGAAAAGGCACGAAGTGGCACCCTGACTTGATCATTTGAGTGTCTTATTATAAGTATGCCTTAAGATTAATACAGCCTGGGGACTACCCTTGTAGTCCAGTGGTTAACACTCCGTGCTTCCACTGCAGGGGGTGCAGGTTCAATCCCTGGTCAATGAACTTAAGCTCCCACATGCAGTGTGATATGACCAAAAAAAAAAACTGTTACAAACCTGAATCTACATCTGCCACTTCACATATTCAAGCCGGTTTGAGTTGTGTTTTTACAAGATACAACCAAAAATAGCTTCACTACTATGAAGATAGTTATTCTTGTATGGCACAGATCAAACCATTGGCCTTTTCTTCTTCTGAATTGAAATGTATAGAGCAGAAGTTACGAAGGTTAATTAAGAGGCCCTAAGATGAGAGTTGGACTGTGAAGAAGGCTGAGCGCCGAAGAATTGATGCTTTTGAACTGTGGTGTTGGAGAAGACTCTTGAGAGTCCCTTGGACTGCAAGGACATCCAACCAGTCCATTCTGAAGGAGATCAGCCCTGGGATTTCTTTGGAAGGAATGATGCTAAAGCTAAAACTCCAGTACTTTGGCTACCTCATGTGAAGGGTTGACTCATTGGAAAAGACTCTGATGCTGGGAGGGATTTGGGGCAGGAGGAGAAGGGGACGACCGAGGATGAGATGGCTGGATGGCATCACGGACTCAATGGACGTGAGTCTGAGTGAACTCCAGGAGTTGGTGATGGACAGGGAGGCCTGGCGTGCTGCAATTATGACTGAGTGACTGAACTGAACTGAACTGAACTAATTCTACTCAAATGAATCAGGCAGTGGTAGTGATGATAATAAAGAGCAGTGGCTAAAAGAAGTTAAGGGTGTTAAATGGACTACTTTGGTCTAAGATGGGATGTTGGGGTGAATATCAGTTTTTAGGACAGTACTTTGTCTACCTTTGGTAACTAAATGCTGATGTCATTGAAAAAGATGGAAAGTAACAGAAGAGCCTTTATGGTTGCAGAAAAAGTAAGTTTTCTTTCAGACAACTTGAAATTGTGATTCCTGTGGCTTATGTTGTTGTTCTAGTCACTAACTCATATCTGACTCTTTGTGACCCCATGGACTGTAGCCTGCCAAGCTTCTCTGTCCATGGGATTTCCCAGGCAGGAATACTGGAATGGGTTGCCATTTCCTTCCCCAGGGGGTCTTCCTGACCCAGGGGATTGAACCCGCATCTCCTGCACTGGCAGGTAGATTCTTTACCACTGAGTCACTAGGGAAGCCTGTATCTCGTGTACTGGGGTATATTAAAAAAATGTGAGCATCGTCAACAGGTGTGTGTGTTGAAATCAAGAAAAATACAAAGTCAACAAAGCAACATAGAGGGTTAGGGGAGGTGGGATTTGAGAACCAGACACGTTTAAGGTCTTGTATCCTCAGCAACCTGAATGTAAGCATCTAGATCACAGAAATTAGGACTTAGTCATGTAAGAGCATCTTGGACCAGGCACAGTGCCTGGCAGATAATAGATGATGTACATATATAACATCACACACATACACACACGTTTATAAAAATAAATGCACTATGGCATGAGTCGAATCGTTTCCTGATGTGCCTGGATAGGGCCTCAGGGAGAGTCTGCTTTGAGAGTCTGCTTTGAGTTCTTGCCTCTGCTTTGTGGCCTCCATACTGGATCATCTCTGTCCCCACATATCATGGGGTGGTGAGGGTGGGATGATAGACATGGATGTGGCTGTAGTAGGGGACAAGGTCTATTGCTCCTTGTCTTAACCTCTCTCTTTCTTTTCTAGGATGTGAGTGATGTTGCAAAAAGGTATGTATAGAACATGAGGTGGTTCCCTTGGGTTGACAAAAGATTCCTATACGCTATTAGGAGGGTTAGGAGGCTCCTGTAATAGTTATCTTACAGTCGATGAGAAAGGAAAAAAAAGTCACCAGGCAGGGAAGATTTAGGACTGTGGTGTCTTGAATTGCTTAGCGTGAGAATTTGGGGTCCTCCAGAATAAAGGGACGGAGAAGACACTGGCACCCCACTCCAGTACTGTTGCCTGGAAAATCCCATGGACGGAGGAGCCTGGTGAGTTGCAGTCCGTGGGGTTGCTAGGAGTTGGAGATGACTGAGCGACTTCACTTTCACTTTTCACTTTTATGCATTGGAGAAGGCAATGGCAACCCACTCCAGTGTTCTTGCCAGGAGAATCCCAGGGACAGGGGAGCCTGGTGGGCTGCCGTCTATGGGGTCGCACAGAGTCGGACACTACTGAAGCGACTTAGCAGCAGCAGCAGCAAAATAAAGGGAATGGCTTGGTTTCTATGCTAGGAGAAATTGGGTTGCGGTAGGTCACAAATTGAGGACGGTGGTGTCCTTAATCAAGGGTTACAGTATCACTGACTCACCTTGTACCTTGTGATAAAACAAACTTCTGTATACCTGCTTCCAGCCCTGATTCCAGTACTTTATAGCTACCTAAAAATACACAGCGATTTCCTTTGCCCATATACTTTATTAGAGGGAAATTTCCCATTTGCATTTTTTTTTCAGGGTTCAGGAATCAACTCTAGGGACATCTGCTTAAGTTTCCCTTTCTCTCTTGGCTTTGGAACAATCCATATCTTGCTACCAAGTTTTCCTCAGACTAGCATTTTTCTCAGTTACAATAAAAACATAGATTGAGGTCTTGAAAAAGGTGGCTTTGGCCCTGGAACAAGAACATACTGTAGAATTTCATTCTTCAAGGTGACCCCTAAAGTTGCCCACATACCTGGTACCTTGAGGCTCCTACGGACATGTGACCTGTGGAGCCTGTTATCCCTTTGGATATGAGAGTCTGGAGATGAGGACATTTCCTTTCTCCAACTGAGGTAACATTCCCAGAGACTAAGGGACTGTTCTGAAGGTCCTTCTCCCTAGGCATCTGTAAGACATTAAGACGTAAACCACAGACTCTTCAGAGGGAACCCCTTGTCTGATAACTCTGAAAGCCCCATAGCAGGTCCTGATGTCCTGCTTGTCCACACAGATACCTGTAGACTCTCTAAGAAGTCACTGATGTTTTAAATATTTTGTGTCTTTTTTAGAGGTAGCAAAACATTTCCCA
The DNA here is from genome assembly GCA_006410935.1 of Redunca redunca. NCBI lineage: Eukaryota > Metazoa > Chordata > Mammalia > Artiodactyla > Bovidae > Redunca > Redunca redunca. Next base: position 509,785 of record SJYQ01005376.1, read on the forward strand.
GCCATTATTTTATTTAATATAGTCTCTGGGCTTCCCAGATGGCTTAAGAGGTAAAGAATCTGTCTGCCAGTGCAGTAGATGTGGATTCAATCCCTGGGTCAGGAAGGTCCTCTAAGGAGGAAATAGCAGCCCACTCCAGTATTCTTGCCTGGAGAATCCCATGGACAGAGTAGCCTGGCAGGCTACAGTCCATGGGGTTGCAAAGAGTCGGATACGACTTAGTGACTTAGCATGCATTCAGTCTCTAGAATGCAGACAAAGAAGGAAAAAATTGTTGTGTTTCACAAAACAACAAACCGAACGAAGAAACCAAAATGAGGCTTTGAGGGATAAATCCTATCAACTTTTTAAAAAATTGTTGTACAGTTGAATCAAAAGAGTATATTAGTTTAAGATGTACCACATAGTGAGTCAATATTTTTATATATTATATTCCATTTAAAGTTAATATAAAATATTGGCCATATTCCCCATTCTGTACAAAAGATACATGCACCCCAGTATTCATTGCAGCCATTGTATTCATTGCTTACAATAGCCAAGATGTGGAAGCATCCTAAGTGTTCATCAACAGTTGACTGAATAAAGATGTGGTGTAGATATTAATAGATAGATATAGATACAGAGACAGAGATACTATTTTTGTGACTCTGCTCAGTCATGTCCAACTCTGTGCAACCCCATGGACTGTAGCCCGCCAGGCTCCTCTGTCCATGGGATTCTCCAAGCAAGAATACTGGAGCAGGTTGCCATGCCCTCCTCCAGGGGATCTTCCCAACCCAGGAATCAAACCTGTGTTTTTTGCATCTCCTGCATTGGCAGGCAGATTCTTTACTACTAGTGCCACCTGGGAAACCCAGATATAGGTACTACACAGTCACTAAAAAAAAGCATGAAAATCTTATCAACATGTACACATATGGTGAGAAGCTAGTTTTTAGTCTAGGTCTTCTGGCTCCTTTGCCGGAGCTCTTTGCAGAATGATGCTAATTTTCTTCAGGAAAGAATGTTGAAGTTCACCAGTGGGCCTGGGACACAGGAATTAGAGGCACCCAAATTTAGCAGTGTTGGAGTTTCATAATGTCTTTTCTCTCTAGGAGTGAGTTCTGGACCCTGAAGAAGCCAGAGGCTCTCCCCACCAAGCTGAAGAGTATGTTTCGAGCTCCAGATCTGAAAAAGATGCTTCGAGTGTTTAGAGGTGAGGAGTTTCAGGGAACAGAGTTTGGATGGGGGATCATGGTGGTAGTAGGAAATGAAAAGAACGGAGGGCGTGGTTGGTATTTGGGAACCGTGGCAGAGGGAGCGACACTACGCTGAGGAAGATGCGGTCCATACTTAAAAGGGGAATGAAGGGGCCAGTTCACAACCGTAGAGAATTCCCTGACACGCCCCTCACCCAGGGAGCGGCAGACCTGAGACTGCTGGTATGATTGACTCTTTGTCATTACAGAGCTGACAGACGTCCAGAGCTACTGGGGTAAGTAGAAACTGCGGCCTCTTTAGGCTGCTGTGTGCTTATCCTCCCCACTCACAGCCACACACACTCTCAGATATGCGGTGTCGCTATTCCCCCCACCACCCAGCTCCATTTCCTCCCACTCATAACCTGTGTTTCCTCTTCTCAGAGTCCTAAGACCATGTACCCCTCCTCTGCTGATGCTGTACTTTCTCCCACAGTGGACGTGACCCTGAATCCACACACGGCTAATTTAAATCTTGTCCTGTCTAAGAACCGGAGGCAGGTGCGATTTGTGGGCGCTCAGCTGTCCGAGTCTCATCTGGAAGAGCATTACGGCTGTGGTGTCCTGGGCTCTCAGCACTTCTCCTCAGGGAAGCATTACTGGGAGGTAGATGTGGCCAAGAAGACCGACTGGATCCTGGGGGTGTGCAGTGATTCAATGGGACCTGCTTTCTCTTTCAACCAGTTGGCAAACAATCGGAATGTTTACTCCCGATACCAGCCTCAAAGTGGGTACTGGGTGATTGGATTACATCACAAGCATGAATACAGAGCCTACGAGGAATCGTCCACTTCCCTGCTCTTATCCATGACAGTGCCCCCTCGCCGAGTTGGGGTGTTCTTAGACTATGATGCCGGCACAGTCTCCTTTTACAATGTCACCAACCATGGCTTCCCCATCTACACCTTCTCTAAGTATTACTTTCCTACAACCCTCTGTCCGTATTTTAATCCTTGCAACTGTGTGTTCCCGATGACTCTGCGTCGCCCAAGCTCTTAAACATTCTGAGTTTATACCTTGTACTCCAAGTCTCTCCTGCATCTCCGTTTATCCTTTCTTTCCTGTTGACCATTTGGTGAAGATTTTTCTTTGTTGATGCAGTATTAGGAAATACTGTTCTATCTGATGTCAGTTTGTGTACTGAATGGAAAATTTTCAACATATATTGTGTCTATAATTATTGAGATAATTACATGTCATTGTTATTCTCTTACTGAGTATATTGATAATGTTTTCATTTTTAAAACCAACACAAATTTCTGGAATAAACCACTATTATTATTCATAAGCAATACTGGATTTGTTTTTGCTCATATGTTGTTTAGGTTTTGTTTTCATCTCTGTTTATAAAATAAATTGACCTGTAACTTTATATTCCTGTAACATTGTTGTCAGCTTTTATAAAATGCAATATATGAGCATAGAAATCTCTGGGTTTCTTGTGTAAGTATATATAAAACTGAGTGCTAAAATCCATTGAGTGTTTTTTTGTGTGTAAGTATATAAGATTGAGTGCTAAAACGTTAATTTTGGTAGTTTTAAATTCAATTTAAAGAAAGGTTCTAACTTCAATTTTCACTACAAACTGTGGATTTTAAAAATCTAAGGTACTAATTGAAAAAAAAATTATTCTAAACGGATTGGAATAAAAACAGGGGAGAGGAAGAAAATGACCAATCCAATACAGATTTTTCTGCCACAATGTAGAGAAAAGGTAAAGAGAGAAGAATCAATATAAAGCACTTTTAGGAANGCACTTTTAGGAAGTGAATGATCTCTTCTAGTTTCTTCATACCTCCTTTTCTCTATGTTCATGAACAGCTTGTGAATAAGTGCCTTTGGTAGACAGGTGCTGTATGCTTTTTGAGCCAACTATAAAATTATGATGAGGTGGCTGTGAGGATGGAAACAAATATAAGGAGTTGAATATCAAGAGCGTGGCTGTCCATTATGGTAGCCAAGGGGTTCTGGTGGCTCTTGAACACTTGTCTGAATTCAGATGTACCATACATATAAATTGCACACTAAGATTTTGAAGACAGTTCAGAAAAATAGTATTAAATATCTTAATATATTTCACATTATGGATAACAGTGATAATGGGTTTCCCAGGTGGCTCAAGAGGTGAAGAATCTGCCTGCCATGCAGATGACCTGGCTTTGATCTCTTGGTCAGGAAGATTTCCTGGAGAAGGGAATGGCTACCTACTCTTAATATTTTTATCTGGAGAATCCCATGGACAGAGGAGCCTGGCTGGCTATACAGTCCATGGGCTCGCAGAGTCAGACATGTTTTAAGCGACTCAACACCCACACACTCATTCACAGTAGTGAAATAGTTCAGTTGTATGGTAGGTAGTAAATGGTTAATTTTTTTTTAACTGCCAAACTATTTTCCAAAGTAATTATACCATTTAACATCTGTTTTATCATTGTAGAAGTTATTCTACATCCTTGCTATAACTTGATTTTGTTTGCCTTTAAGTGTTTTAATAGATGCACGAGTGAAGTATCTCATTGTGACTTTAATCTGAATTTCTCTAATGCCTAGGGATGCTGAATATCTTATTTTTCTTTCTGTCAACTGTGTATTTTTTTTTTTTTATGAAGTGTCTTTTCAAGTCCTTCATCATTTTTTTAAATTGTTGCTTATTTTCTCATTACTGAGTTTTGAGAGTTGTTTTTTATACATTCTTGATATGTTTCTCATTATATATATGCTTTGCATATACCTTCTCCTAATATTTCTCTTTCCTATCTATTTACTCTATTTATTAAGAGTCTTTCAAAGAGGATGAGTTCTTAATTTTAATAATGTCCAAATTAGCAAGTTTTTCTTTTATGGATCTTGATTTTGATGTTTTATCTAAGAACTTTCCTAACAAAGGTTTGCAGAGAGTTTTTCTTTAGTTTTCTAGTTTAGATTTTATACTAAGTCTATGAACCGCTTTGAGATTTAAAAAAGAAAATAGTGCAAGGTATGTGTCAAAATCCATGTCTTTGTGTATGGATCCAATCATTCCAAGCACTATTTGTGGAAAAGATCCTTTTCCACTGAATTGGCTTTGTAGCTTCATCATGTCTCAATTGATCATATATATGTGAATCTTTTTCTGGATTCTGTCTTTTCCCATTTATCTACTTATCTATCTGGATATCAGTATTGTATGTATTGGTTATTTTGTTTTCATAATATATCTTGAAATAAGTTAGTATTAAGTTTTATATTTTTTGCTCTTGCCAAATTTGCTTTCACTCTTCTATATCTTTTGCAGTCACATGTGCTGTTGTGCTTTAATTGACCTCATTATGATCTCTGTCCACATGGTCTTTTATTCATCTATCCTAAGCTTTCTGAATGGCTACTGGGTTCCAAGAAGGCAAATGAAAGCTGCACAGTCCATATGCCCTGGAATTCACACATCATTTCAAACTTATTCTGTTGATCAAAGCAACTCACAAGGCCATCTCTAATTCAGAGGGCTGGAGAGTAGGCTACTGCTCATGTATAGGGGAATGGCATGTGTGTATAGCAGATGGAACAGTGATTGACAGCCATTTTTGTACATGGTCAACCACATTTGATTAAGTAGCAGGTTGATAATGTTCAAAAGCTTGACAATACACTCTGCTGGAAAGATTATGAGAAAAAAGACACTCTTACTGGAGTAAGAGGTTGCCATTTTCTTCTGCAAGGGCTCTTCCTGACTTGGATTGAACCCACATCTTCCTCATTGCAAGCAGATTCTTTTATCCGTGAACCATTAAGGAAGCCCCTATACATTGCTAGTAACAATCAAAAATGGTGCAATCACTATGAGGGAGTTTTCAATATCTAGTAAAACTAGTATACAAACGCAGTTATTGTTTGACCAAGGTAATTGTGTTTCTAGTAATTAACCTTAAGATTTATTAATAGAATTACCCAACTAAAGAGGGAAGAAAAAATGAAAAGATTCTTTGATAATAATGCTACCATATCACAACATGTAGTTGGGACCCCAAAGTAAAATGAGACTGAAATCTGACAGATTAGGTAAAAATCATAAATTTACATGTTCAAAACTCTTGAAAAACTTCAGAGTATAAAAAACAAGGAATGCTACATCTAGATACATGACAATCAAATTAAAAATTAACATAAATTGAAAATACTCAATGCTGTTAAAGGAGGCAGGGAAGAGAAATACAAATGCCCAAGTTACAACTCTTCTATGAATTGTTAAGCATGCACTTTTATATTGCCTCAGGTAATAGTTAAACATAATTCATGACTCAAATTTGAAACTTATAAAAACTCAGGGGATGAATACTGTATAACTTCAATGGAATTCTTTTCATGACTAGCAAAACTTTAAAAATCATTGGTGCCTTCAAATTACAACTATTTATATTCCTGTTGAAAATAGATTTCATATTAATTAAAATGAACCTGTAGCAAGGCTAGATTAGGTGGAAAAGGCTTTTATATCAGAAAAACCTGAGAAAAGCAAAAATGAAGAGAAGTAGATGAAAGAATGGCAGATAGGCAATGGTCATAGAAGTTAACCCACTTGGGAAGAGGGTGAGGCTGGTAGAGACAGCTCTGTCCCTGGAGTCCTGATGTGCTTCCCTCAAGGGCTCCACAAAGGAAGATAAACAACCCTACTCCTGACTGTCACGTAACAGATCTGTCTGTCTGATTCTATAGTCTCAGCCAAAGGCTGGTGAGTGAATTCAACATCTGCTGAGTGGGATGTTTTCCAGAATCAAGGAAGGACTGTGTGTGTGTTACTTGCTCTATCATGTCCAACTCTGAGACCCCATGGACTAGCTCGCTAGGCTCCTCTGTCCATGGTATTCTTCAGGCAAGAATACTGGAGTGGGTTGCCATTCCCTTCTCCGGAAGATCTTCCCGACCCGGGGATTAACACAGGTCTCCTGCATTGCAGCGGATTCTTTACCATTTGAGCCACCAGGGAAGACCCAGATAAGGACTGGGTCAGTGTCATGTCCCAGGCAGGCCATCAGGGACAGGACTCTTGGAGACTATTGATATATGTGGACAAGGAATGGTAAAGACCAGAGGTGCAGATCTGATTGGTTATAGCAGATGTGGGGAATGGAATCTGGAAAGGGATGTTGAGAGCATGTAGGGGTTAGATGAAGGATCCTGAAGTGTGGTAAATAATGAGAAACAATTCAATAAATGACAAATATCCTAATAATTAGATGAGAGATGAGAAAACAGAAAACATATTTACTTAGACTATAGTCTCCTCTTGGAAAACTATGAAAGGAGCCCTGAGAATGGCAGGAGACTGTGGTCACCTACCCTGGACCAGACATTTTAAGGAGCTTTGAGGAAACAGTCAGGGAATCTTGAAAGATATGAGAACTAGGAGCCAATTTTCCTCCCCAGAATGATAAATCAGGGGCACCAAGAGGAGCCGGAGTGGAAGAAATAATGAGCATAAAATATACCTTAACCACGGAGCTAGACGCTTTAAGATATCCCTTAAATATTCTCAGAAACCCCAAGAAGAGGGTATTCATTGTTTGGCTCCATTTCTCTTCATTCTGTGAAAGGTAGATTGCCATGGCTGTTTTCTCAGAAGTATCTGGGTCCATGACACCTGGAACATTTTACAAAATTCATCTGCTTACATATCCACCATTCTCTCAAATCATCTGTCTAAATAGGACTCAGGCACCTGGTATGATGCCTGAAATATAGTCACTGCTCAAAATATACTTGTTGCATGATTAAGCTCATGGATGAAGAAAAGTGTTTAGTAGGAAGTAATTGATGAAATCATGTATTCATTTCTATCAACTGAAGAATCTTCCACGTACCAACTACTGCAACCCCCTGCCCTCCAGCAATAAGTTCTTTCTTTTTTCAATTTCATTTATTTCTAAGTTTAGCCCTTTAAGGTGGGAACATCAGGGGTGCCTCATCTCTGCCATGGAAACCCTGTCTATGTAACCCCTTAAAACTTTCATGACTCCCTTCACAAGTAAGCAAACTGTAGGTAGTGAAGTTAGAAGATTTAAATTCATTTCTGTCAATTGTTGATTGTGAAATTTGACAGGTGATTCAGTCTCTGAGTCTCACTTTTCTTAGGTTTGAAACAAGAGATAACATCCACTTCCTAGAGTGGATTTCTACTCCCTACATAAAGAATACATAACATGTAACCTGCATACTACAATCCCTGGTATAAAACAATGCTTAATAAATATCAGTGATCTTTTGTGGCTTTACTATATTTAAATCCATTCTATTTCTGTAATATGAATGATCTTTTAGCACCAGACTCTTCAGTCAAGTACTAATAAACTTTCACAGGTAATCATTCTAAACTAGTATAATTGTTGTACACTACTTGCTTCAAGACATCTAATGGCTACTCCCCAAGTAAAAGATGGAGTCTAAGTGCAATTTGTGGTCAAGGCCTTTAACAATCATGGATATCTGCCTGTACAACCCACTATGAAAATCCTAAGTACCTGTTACTATGTGCTGGAAGTGTTCCAGGAGCTTCCTTTATTGCAGTGATCTGTATATTTACTTGTGTTGTGTTATTATAAGTTTCACTTCTCATTCATAATTTATGATAAGTTCATCATTTCAAGGTCAAGTTCAAGTATCAATATGTTAACAGGTTTATCAGACATGAATACAGATTTCTTCCTTGTACTTAAATTTTCTCTTTGAAAGAGAAATACATATAATCGCATCTGTTTGTTTAGTTGGAGGTAAGTGTACCTGGCTATTACTCAATGGTGTGCAGACCATATTCTTTCACCCTTGCCTATTTCCTATGATTTGCATGTTCAAAAAAGATGGAGAGTGTGAAACAGGCCAAAAGCTCCTGGTATATTTGTCACAAAGTGTGTTTGTATGGTGGTGGTGGTGGTTTAGCATGTCTTACTCTCGCAACTCCTTGGACTGTAGCCTGCTGGACTCCTCTGTCCATGGAATTCTCTAGGCAACAATACTGGAGGGTGTTTGTATGATTCCTCTTAATAAATATATTAAAGAATACATGTTTTCCTCGATCTCTGTGAATAGGAAGTGCAGTCCCATGTCATCTGCTCCAGGTATGACTGCTTCTAACCAGAGCAGTGTTAGCCACACAGTCTTCCACTTGCTGGGCATCCCTGGCCTTGAGGACCAGCATGTGTGGATCTCCATCCCCTTCTTCATTTCCTATGTCATCGCCCTGCTTGGGAACAGCCTGCTCATCTTCATTATCTTCATGGAACGGAGCCTCCATGAGCCCATGTACCTCTTCCTCTACATGCTGGCTGGAGCAGACCTTGTCCTCTCCACGTGCACAGTCCCTCAGGCCTTGGCCATTTTCTGGTTCAATATGAGGGAGATCTCCCTGGATCGCTGCATCACTCAACTTTTCTTCATCCATTCCACCTTCATCTCTGAGTCGGGGATCTTGCTAGTGATGGCATTTGACCGCTACATTGCCATATGCTACCCACTGAGATACACCACTATTCTTACACCCACACTAATTGGGAAAATCGGTGTGATTGCCTTTCTGAGAAGTTATTGTACAATTTTTCCCATAATATTTCTTTTGAAAAGGTTGACTTTTTGCCAAAATAATGTCATTCCACACACCTATTGTGAACATATTGGCTTGGCCAAATATGCTTGTAATGACATCCGAGTGAACATCTGGTATGGGTTTTCTATCCTCATGTTAACAGTGGTCTTAGATGTCCTATTAATTTTTGTTTCTTACATTCTGATTCTCCATGCTGTCTTCCACATCCCTTCCCGAGATGCTCGTCACAAGGCTCTCAACACGTGTGGCTCCCATGTCTGTGTCATCATTCTCTTTTATGGGCCTGGAATCTTCACAATCCTTACGCAGAGGTTTGGCCGCCACATTCCACCTCATATCCACATCTTGTTGGCTAATGTCTGCATGCTTGCTCCACCTATGCTGAACCCCATCATTTATGGGATCAAGACCAAGCAAATCTGGGAACAGGTAGCTCATGTGTTGTTTATAAAGAAGAAATAACTTTAGCGTAAGATGTGAGTTTTCAGAATCTCTAGGTATCTGTGAAGAAGTCTATGGAAGTGGTGGGAGGGATCAGCTGAAACACTAGGAAACAGCTCAGTGAGTCCTGCCTGAGAACAAGTTCACCCTGAGATTGCAGAATTTAGTTTTTTGTTGTCAAAACAATCTGGCAGAGTGAAGCCATGTTTGACTAAGTAAGCAACCTCCTTCAAAGACCCCGGAACAGGATGGAGTGATTTTCAGAAGTCATCTATAATTAATAACACTATAGTATAATCTTCAGAATTAGATAAAGTAAGAATAGTGTTCTAGCTTGGGATTGCTCAGCTACACCTAATTGAGTTTCTCCTGCTCTGAAACAAACCTCTTACATACAAACCGCTGTGCCTCAGTGTCTCTCATTCTAGCTACATAACATTCTTAGAATCAGTGATTCCTGGATTTTACAGTTATTCCTACTATATCATAATTTATATCCCATTGACATGCATGTCTACAATAAGACGATGTAAGTACAAATATATGTTTCATATTTTGTACAACAACTCTTGAGGAGACTGAGACTGAGAATGATCTGAGAAAAATAGCATATTATACATAGTTCTATTTTAATACATCTTTGACTAAAATCTATAGTTTTTGTAGAAAACGTTAGAAAAAAGAAAAACATGAAATGAAACTCATGGACTCATAAACTAAACAGCCCTTAAGCAATTTTACCATTAAAATTTTTTTCTATAGTTGTACATCTGTATGTATATACTTATATATCTATGTCTGTCTCCATCTATATCTAAATCTATATTTAATCTGTGTCTGTACTTTATTTCCTTCTGAATCTATTTTTAGCTTTATCTAGCCTTGCGCTATAAGGAAATATTATGATACATGTATAGATGTATAGATAGATTATGGATGATACTATATACATGGACTATAACATCTTTTTTTCTGGCAGAACACTGCTGATACTGGGAATAAAAGTCAACAGAAAGCTTGGCTTTTTGCCAAAATAATGTCATTCCACACTCCTCTTGTGAACATATTGGCTTGGCCAAGTATGCTTGTAATGACATTTGAGTGAACCTCTGGTATGGGTTTTCAATCCTCATGTTAACAGTGGTCTTTGATGTCCTATTAATTTCCAAGGTTTATGAATTTATAAACTCATTACTATCTTTATATAGTATTTTGTTGCAGGGTTTTACAATAACTTATTTAACCAAGCATTCCCTTTTTAAATCCTTTTACCTGGTATTATGACTGCTAAGTCACTTCAGTCGTATCCGACTCTGTGCGACCCCATAGACGGCAGCCCACCAGGCTCCCCTATCTCTGGGATTCTCCAGGCAAGAACACGGGAGTGGGTTGGCATTTCCTTCTCCAAGGCATGAAAGTGAAAAGTGAAAGTGAAGCTGCTCAGTCGTGTCCGACTGTTAGTGGCCCCATGGACTGCAGCCCACCAGGCTCCTCTGTTCATAGGATTTTCCAGGCAAGAGCGCTGGAGTGGGGTGCCACCGCCTTCTCCAGGTTTTATGACTATATATTCACAAATTTAAGTCTCATTCAATTTGTAATTTAAGTACACAGTCCAGGTGTGTTCTAAATAAATTATTTTAAGTATTGTCTTTTAATATAAAATGCAAATACTCAATGTAAGAGAGATGGGAAACAGCAAAAATATTTTTAAAAATTCCTAGTCAGGAGAAAACCAACGATAGCTTTTCTTTATGTTATCCCACCTTACATTCTTTGTTCCATGGATATGTAATTTCATACATTTTCTATATTATTGGGTTTAGAGCTTTCCATTTTTAACTGTACATACAAGATTTCTCTGAACATATCTAAGCTTGCTCTGATCTTTCAATTTTTATTTTAAGAATAAAGTCTCAGAATTGCTGTTGTGGATTGGATTTTTAATGAATCCTGTAAAATTACTCTCAGAAAAGGTTAATAATGTATCTTTCTTCACTAATAATGAGGCTGAGTATTTTCATTTTTAAGAACAAAAGAACAAAAATGATATTGTACTATAATTTTAATTTATTTTTAATTGCTTTTGAGATTAAACCTCTATTCAGTTCAGTTCAGTTCAGTTGCTCAGTCGTGTCTGACTCTTTGCGACCCCATGAATCGCAGCACACCAGGCCTCCCTGTCCATCACCAACTCCCGGAGTTCACTCAGATTCACGTTCATCGAGTCCGTGATGCCATCCAGCCATCTCATCCTCTGCTGTCCCCTTCTCCTCCTGCCC